>JABUQX010044540.1:0-5000 GCA_015478945.1 Trachelipus rathkii
CTTCTTTTTAATATTTATATATTATATATTATTTTATAAGTATATCCTTAAACTTATATTAATATATAATTTATATATTATATATAATTAATACACCGAGATATATTTATACTTTTAATAGTCAGTCGTAGATTTAGTAATAATGGTAAGTTAAATGGCAGATAATAAACAGGTTTAATAATATTATAATATATATATATATCGGTAATATGTATATATAAGTATTATATATATATATATGTTTTCTTTTAATAATATTTATATTTATATACTATCCATTTAATATAATATAATAGGTTCTATAAATGACTTAGTATGATATATATTATATATTTATTATATTAATATTATATATAAGTATATAGTGCTATTGTATATTATATTATATATTATAAAAATAATATATCTAATATATATAGTGTGTGTATATGATATTATATATTAAACTATTTATTCTAATTAAATAATATAAGGTTAACTCTATTAAAATATATAATATTATATATCTATCGTAATGACTTCTCTATACTCAAGTGGGTATATATAGACATACCAGTTAGACTAATAGATTATATAGAACTTGTTAGACAATAATTATATATATATATATAACATCTAATGTGTCAATGCGATTTATATTTATATTGATTATAATATTATCTATATAATATATATTACGGCTTATATTAGATATTATGTATATTTATAATAAACCTGACATGATATATTATTTCTACGATATTATATATATGTTTAATATATATATAATAATATACTGATGAGTTTATTATAAAATAATATATATAAAGTAATAATATTAAAAGAATATATACTTATACCTCTCTACTTGTCCTTCACATGTCATTATATTATGTTATTCTAGATAAATTTGTTTGAAGAGCTTATGGAGATCGGAGTAAATCTTTTTAGTAATACATACTATGATCGTTTTGGAAGCCAATCGATAATATGATATATTATTTTCTTTACTCTCTGATCAGGACTATCGGAAGTACATACAAGTGAAAAGATCAATATCAGAGTTATTGATCGAACAGAATTATTTAATTAAAGTTATAAGGTATTGCCTTATAATTATGTAACAGTAAGAAGACTATATTTGAAAAATTATTAAATAGAGTAAGAGTTTTTATTGATTGTGTGTTAGAATTTATTTCTTTAGTGGATTATTATCAGTGTTAATGGTTTCTTGCATCACCGTCTTGATATCGAATAGACAGATAATCCAAATTAATTATTATAAAAGAGTATTGATATTTAAATACGGAGTAAATATTATATAAAATGGTAAATGTCTGAATACTTAGGCATTAATTATCACTACATATACCTGATGCTTTAATAATATTTTTCTAGAGGGATATACAGCGGGACTTTTCCTTTTTGGGTGCGATGGATATAAGATAACTTACACTAGTGAATCATTTTGTGTAAATGTTTATTCGTAGTTAATGAGTATAAGGAGGCGCTTTATCAGCTCTATTTTGTATTAAAAAGTACGCGTATATTTGTAAGTAAAAATTTCCTCACATTATATACTCCTACATCGAATAGCTTATCTATCATGTTAAAATAACTTAACCTTACTAATGGATAGTGTTTATTGCTATATATAGATTTACTGAGAGTAATTTTTTTAGTAGCAATATATAGTAAAGCCGTGGGAAAGGACCTAACTGTTCATAGAAATTATATGATAACCAGAATAATTAAGTAGGAAAAGGTGCAATCATGAAAGTATTGAGAAACATAAAACCTGACTTATCTATTCACATATAAACTAACTTATATATACGTAGCAATAATCAGTAAGTTTAAAATTATTAATATAATATTACTTAGGTGGTCGGTATATGACAGTTTGATTAATGGACTCATTAGTTACACTATGGGAGATTCTAGATAATAAATATCTATATGTCAAAGAACGCCACGATATAAAAGGGTAATATATTGAGTTTGTAATTACTATGACGTATTAATATGTAGCTAAAAGGTGAATAATGTCAATATCAACTCTTCATTAGAGTGAGAGGTTTATAGATATATATATGATATCCACAAATTCAACATGTACCATAAAATATAAAGCCTGTACATTCATTATTCTATATTATGCTTGATAGAATAAGTTGCTATGACACGTTAATATGAAAGGCTAAACATGTGTTTATGTCAGTTCTCATCGTGATGATAGTATGAAACTGGATTTCATTCCGTGTGCGGTGAACAATGATCTATCGAATTTGTTAGATTCATAATGATATGTTTAAAAATCAAATATATTTGCACTTAACATTATTTAGTTTTTATATTCTTAATTGTTATACTACATTTAAAATTAAACGCACAATGTGGGGATGATAAATTTAGAATATACTATTTAAATTTTGGATGCGTGGAAAAGATATTACAGAATAAAAATAAGTAATGCGTATAATTTACAAATTGGATGTGAAATAATAAAGGTATTATTCTCAGTGAATTTGGGACTGTCCTAATTTAGACAGTAATTCATGGGTCTTTGATAAAATTTTTAGTCAAACCATTCATTAATTATCAATTGACAGCATTTTTAAAAATAACATTCAATGCCCAAACTTCTCAAACTAATCATATAATATATTATTATATATATATATATAAATAATTACTATAATAATTATGATATATCATAATATTATTATATATATCAGTGGATACATATATAATAGTAATTGATTAGTTTTATATATTCTATCTCTTAAATGAGAAACATGACTAAGAGGAATTTTATATATAATCTATAGAATGAAGTAATGTATATAACTAAGAGATACTTTAGACTATATATAGTATATATTATATATAAAAAGTTTTAAAAGTGATTGTTACCAATACCAAAAATAAAAATACTATATAATTATAGTTAATACATGTTGAATAGAGTAAAATATCTGAATAATAGGTATTATTGTTGTTTGTGTTTCATTATTTTAAATAATTATTATTGTTATTTATTAATTATTTTTTACTGCAAATTTGAATGAATTATATAGCTAATAATATTATATATATAATAATATAATATTACTATATTATATATACTATATTACCTATTAATTTATATATTTACATGAAAAATTTCAAATTCAACCTAACAGTATGAACACGCGGTCTTATAGACAAAGAAGCGCTGGCTGCTATCTGCGGTTTGAGGATATAAAAAGAATAAAAAGAACATAAAAGCATTAACAAACGAAGTTAAATTATTCTGTAACATACAACATATGTTGGATAAAGATATAAAATTAAATAGATTTGCGAAATAAAATTAAAATTGTAATTCATTAGTCATAACAGTTTAAAGAAGTGAATGAAAGAAACGGCCGTTCCAGGACTATACAATTTAGATGTCCCTAACAGTCCTACTGCTTAGGCAAATCTGTAGGTTCCCTTTTATTAATCGGATCTCATGAGCGTTGTAATAGTTGCAGTCCATTGGCTTGTAATTTATGCAACTAAAGTTTAATACAGTGGTACAGTGTATTGCCAATGTTTAATAATAAGTAGATTTTATTCGAAGAGTAGCTGAGAAGAAAGCTACATAACAAGAACTCAATTCCTTCTAAAACATTAGATATCTTCACTTAGAAGAAAGGAAATAAAAATTTTTTATTTTGATTTATCTGTGACACACTACCACAGGATATTTTATAGATGGATCTTCTATATAATTAACAATGCTTTCATGTAATATTATACTAAGAAGATATTGTACTTATAATCGAAATTCCCACAGTGATGAAACAGGTTCACCGACCTAAAGATACATAAATCCTAAGAAAAAAAAGAATTAACTGCGAATATATTAAAAATACTCTGGATAAGTTTATTAAGTGCATCATCCTAAAATTGTATTCAAGACGACTCGATTCAGCTGTAATCAGTATGAGAGGGAAAGTTCAAAACTTAACTTGAATCAGCAAGCTAATTTTTAAAAATATTGCTGGAGCTCGAGGACATGGAATCGACAACGAGTGCCATCTTGCGAGGCCTGTTTATTGAATTCAAAAGAGAAACGAGTTTAGAACTTGAGACAATTATAATACAAAACGGTACTCTATATTATATATATATTATACTATATATATATTAAATTATATAAAGTTTTATATAAAATATCGTAAAAAATGAACATATTAATAATTTAAGTACAGCATAGGTGAGATGGAGTTCGTATTTTCCAAAATGATACGTTTATGTCATTATTTTGTCTTTAATTAAAAAAATTTCGTCAACTGATAGTAATACGAACGTTACTACGCAGATTATGAAGTAGGCAGTACAGTAACTTTTTCAGATAGAATGATTTATGAATAATATAATGAATAAAGGGGCTAACTAGGCATCAGAAAGAGTCGCAATAGTATATGTCAGAATGACTGCGGGTTTTGGTATAGAGGGGAACATTGGGCGTTTTGTTGGTGCGACACAGACCAAAAGGAATAAAAACATTAGCAATTGAGAGATTTACCTCGCATAGTATTCCAGTTATTTTAGCAATAGTGAAAAGCGATGGCCAGCCTTCAGAATATAGGCAAATGATGTCGCTTGAATCTATATTTGGTTGCTCGCAATTGCACTGGCCGACGGTAGTATTATTGTCTGTGGACGAGCACGTTAGGATTCTTTCACGTTCATGCAAGAGCGTACTTGTATGATAGGACTTTAATATCTCTTAAAATTCTCTATGGCCAGTCCAAAATGTTGCTTCTATCTGTGTTGATTTATTTTAATCAGACTGGGTTTCATAAGTGCTTTCTCGAGTTTCAAGAAGTCTAGAGTTACCTTGAAAATCATAACGGCATGCATTTAAAGGTTTATTACTGCTTTTGTCACTAAGTTTTCCAGGTGGGAGATCGTCATCTTCTAGCGGGCCCAAAAGGGCTAAACTCATGAGAATGTACAAGTGCATTACATGCTTTGTCCCACCAATA
>JABUQX010044540.1:10000-15000 GCA_015478945.1 Trachelipus rathkii
CAAATCTATCACAAGTTCTTTCGGAGAAATGTGGATTTAAACCCATTGATTTAATTGTCGGTTCTAGCAAGAATGGAAGATAATTGTAAATTCAAATTGAATTTTATTAGGTAGTATTTTTTGTATTATTTGAGTTAATTATTAATATTTTACTTGCAATTATTTTTTCTGAACTAATTTAAAAATACGAATTACATTGGTGATTTAATCGTAGGAATATTTAATTAATGTAAATTTGAAAGTCCAGGATAAAGTCCAGTTTTTTTTTTGACAGCTCGCTTCCATTTTCTGGAAATTATTCGTAGATAAATTACATTTTAAAAACTTGGAATAAAGATTACAAAGAATATCTAAATATTTAATCATGAAAAAATCTTTGAAATTCTATTAAGAAAAATAAAAGTACTGCGAAATGGAAAATGATCGGAAAAAGAAGTAAAGTGATGAATTATAAATACCTTATCAACTTTATTAAAATTGTATAAAAGAGACTATGAATATACCTGAACAACAGTGACAATATTTATGTGATAAACTGAAGATTTATCTTAAATTTGTTCAAATATATTTCCTGAAATTATTTTAAATAAAGAAGCTTACGAAATTTAATAGTTGAAATATTTTAAAAGCACGAAAGAATTTTCAAATTTTACTTGCTAACGGACCATTTCCAATTCAGAAATTTTTCGTCTGATCCTGTGTAACTATTTGTGGAACTCACTTGCTTCATCTATTTCCTGCAGTATTCAATCTTTCTCTCTTTAAGTCCCACGTCTCCGCCCACCTGAGGGAATTGTGTTAGGCAAGGGATTTTGTGGGTTTACTTTCCTTTTTTTTTTGTTTATTTTTATTTATCATTTTTTTTGCCCCCCTCCTTTTGAAAAGGGCCCTCCTCGTCAGTGGTGTCATCGTGTAAAAAAAATATGCTGTTATATATATATATATATATATATATATATATATTAATTTATATATATATATATAATTATATTATATATATTATATAATATATATATATATATATATATATATTGATAATATAATTATATATATAATATATATATATATATATATTATATATATATATATATATAAATATATATATATATATATATATTAATATGATAATAATATAATATAATATTATATATATAATTATATACTATATTTATATATTATTATTATATATATATATATATATTAAAATATGTATATTATAATATATATATATATATATATATATATATTTATTATACTATATATATAATAATATGTATATATAATATATATAATATATGTAAATCAGTTAATTAATAATATTAATATAATGGTTCTTGCTTGTGTAATACATTTACTATAATAATATCCTATTTCTTTAAGTCTCAATTGTTTCTTATTGCACACGATAAATATATAATTAAAATGTATTATTGTAAATTAATTAATTAAGTATGAAAAGTTCCCGATAGCTTGTGCAGACCATCTTGGTTGTTCTCGTGGTACTGAATGGGTTCTCAAACCATATTTAGGTACCTAAATATGGTTCTCAAACCATATTTAGGTCATCCATTGTTTTTTCGAATAAGATTTTGATATGAACAGTAAAACGTGGTTTTTATGATTAACATTTTAAATGTTTATCGTAGAACGTTACTTATATCTGCGGCCTCTTTTTTTACTATGCATAATACCATTTTAAGTCTTTACTGTAGCAAGTTTACTTTGGGTAATAATTCAGTGCTCAAAGAGAAGTCATGTTTAGAAGCAGAGATGAAGTTTCCAGATCGTAAAGAAACCGTCGATCTCCCTGATCTAATCTCGAGTCATGACAAGACGGCATTAATTTTCGTCGCGTGCCACACGCGGAGGCAATGGGGTGCATTAAAACGAACCTAAAACAAAAGGCAATTCGACGAATTTTAGGTAAGTACAAGAGGGAAAAAATTTTCGGTCAATTAGAACTTGCCAAAGAAATAGCGAGTCAAATCAAGGGATACGCTGACTTTAGTGTAAATAATATTAGATAAAATGCTGATCACATTCGGGGTGAATAAATTTATGTTTCGGTACCGAAAAATGGATAGTATAAATTCGCAGACATTTCAGTGCTAAAGTAGGTTTTAAAATATATATAGTATATATATATATATATATATATATATATATATATATATAAATATATATATATATATAAAATATATATATATATATTATTATATATATATATATATATATAAAATATATATATTATATATACTATATTATATAGGCAGCCCCTCGCAGAAAGCATCATGCAGTACACTAAAAAAGTTTAACCAGCTAATTGGAATAAAATACATTTTTATTTTTAGCATGCAATTTCATCGATGAAACTAAAAAAAAAATTTATTTTATCTAATGATTTATTAATCACACCACCTTACATACTATTATAATTTTAGATCGAGGAAGCTTCGGTGTGAATGACCTTGAATCCGTACATTTACATTCCGATGAACAATTAAAAGTTCCCAAATAGTATTTTAAGTTTACGCTTTGGAAAATATTATTGTTTTTCTTTTATATATCCTTTTTAGGGGGTTTCGAGCCGACGGAGGGAAGCAGAGGGGGGGACGAAGTCTCCCCGTCGTCCCCGGTAGGCGATAAAACCCCGACTCTGCCACGTTCTGTTTACCCTGGGATATCTTTAGTGAAAAAGAAAAAATTCAAGACATTTGCATCTTTCCTGCCTACTCGGAGTAAGCGAGCTTCTTCGTTTTATCAGAAACATTATCATACAGTTTTTCAACATTTTTAACTATTTAAATTTTCAAAAGCGTTATTTTTATTTATTTTTTTAAAATTTCATTTGTAAAAATGGCTCCTGTTTATAAAATGTTTAGTTATTTCCTGTACCATGTTATGGTTTTTTTGTTTAAGTGCATGTTTGTCTTTCTGGAGGCTGACCATATTATATCATTATATATATATTATTATATATATTATATATATATATAATAAATAATAATATAATATATATAAATATATATATAATATATTTATAATATATATATAATATTGGTTTGATTCAAACTTTATTGTAACAGACCGATAAAAAGAATATTGTTGAAACGAATTATTTTCCTAAAAAAAATATTTCAGTGGTATTTTTTTTGGGTGGAATTTGCACAGGTTCTTTTTATTTTATTCCTTTCTTTCAATATTTTTTTTTTTGTGAAGAGAAAATGAATCATAAAGGAAATAAGAATATGAAGATTCATCATTTCCTCAGCAGTAAAGGGAATAATTTAGGTAAAGGATCTATATATATTATATATACTATATATATATGTATATATATATATATAATATATAATATATATATAGTAATATATTAAATATATTATATATAATATATATTATATAATATATATTAAATATATATACATAATATATATATATATATATATATATATATAATATTATATTTATATTATAATATATATATATATATATATATATAATATAATATAATAATATATAATATATATATATATTATATATATATAATATATATATTTATATATATAATCGTCATCATCATCATCATCATCATCCACCTTCTCTCCTCAAGACTGGGAGTAAGGTGTGTGACATGCACCGGAAACAGAAAAGTAGTAGAAGGATATGACACAAGTCGAAAGAAAGCCCAGCCTTACTGCGCCCCCTTTATACTTTTAGTGAGAACTCGTCCGACATCATAAAATTCACACATAGGGCTTCACGGCCTCTTGCGACGGACTCTTACTTGGCACTCTCGTCACTGTGGGGGTTCATCCCTTTGCCTCAGGTGGGCCACAACCATATCCCCATCACAAACCCAGCAATTCAGCTTCTATTATTGGACCTCTTCTCTCACCTCTGTCCAAAAATCAACAATTCTCTCTCCAGGTATCCTTTAACTGACTCAGTCCACTTTTTCTTCGGTCCTCCAAGCCGGTCGGTTCCAGCACACTCGCCACTGTACAGCCGCTTAACGCAACCGACTATCATTCTACCTTTCCCATGCAAGACCATCTGCAGAGTGTTCTTCATTATTCTCTCCATTTACCCCTTTCTCACACCCACAATCTCTAATACGTTTATTCGTCATTTTTATCATTTTTCTCACACCTAACACGCCCTAGGATTTTTCATCTGAACACATTGTCTTTAGATCTTAATACCTCTATTCCAGACCATAGTATCACTACTATGCATTAACACAGGTACAACATACCCTCTGTAAACCCTAAGCGCACTCAAGATTTAGTCCCTTTACATCCTCTAACGATCTAGTTGGCTCCAGTCACCTTCCTGCCAATTCACAACTTTCCTACTACACTCTGGCATCATCCGTTCCCTTTCATTCAACATATCTAAATATTTAAACTCAAGCACTTGTTCCAGCGGCCACCATCTAATCATGACTTCCACCGAGGACCGTCCTGCACCAACCATTAATTTACTATGTATCTACGTTTACTTTCAAAACACTCCTTTTACACACCCTGCCAAATTTCTATACCAATCCTCTCAAACTCTCTTCAATTCGCCACACAAGACAAATCACCTCATTATATTAGGTATCACCTCCCTCGTCTCCATTCTCTCATCTAACACCAATCTCTGCCACTACCACCACCCCGCTCCATTCTTTTCATAATCCCATCCATGTACAAACTGAATAACCAAGAGACATAAAACGATCCCTTTTTCAATCTCCGCCATTTATTTAAACCAATACATTTTCGACTTCTTTTATTACTTTACACGCTTCACTTATGTCTATTATTTGGCATTCCATTTAGAAACCTACCACCAACACTATATATCACTAGCACCTGCCATGGAGCTTTCCTAATAACCCTATCATACACCTGTTACAAATCCATAAAACATAAAAATAATTTATTCTTTTTGTCCCTCATTTTCTCAAGCATTTGTTTCAATGTAAAGATTTGATCCACACATCCTCTACC
>JABUQX010044541.1:0-15000 GCA_015478945.1 Trachelipus rathkii
TCATTCAGTGTACTCTATTCTGTACATTGTATTTTGGTCCTGTTCCTTTTTGTACTCAAAGCAAAGCCGCTAATATTTTTTTTTACTTTTAATTAATTAATTGCATCAGTGTTAATCTAATTGCATGTTAATTATCGAACTACATTGGTGCTTTATATTTGTTGTGGTGCTCATAATTTGAGTCACCTGCATTAAGTAAGTCATTGTGTGTATGAATTGCAGAGGGTAAAGGGTGAGATCAAGTAAGTTCTTCGACTTTTGTTTTTACACGCGAGTTTAAATAATTGTAATTCTGAAGATACATGCATCTCTCCTACTGTCCCTACTAAAGTAGTTTCCTTCGATTTGAAGATACATCAGACACATACTGTCCTGTCTCTTTTAACCTTCACGTGGCTATAACCCTTTTTTTCTTACTGAAGGAACTTCTAGAATTATTCTCTTTATCCTAGAAGGGGAATCGTTATCGAGGGGGATGCGGTGATATGCATGCATGTGTGGGTGTTTAATGTGCATGTGTTTGTATACTTTCCCTCCACCGATTACGGGGGCAGTGGTGGATATTTCACATTACAAATTATAATAATTATCATGTCCCATCATTTGTGAAACGGCACATATTATTTTTATTATTATTGGTGCCTCTGTGTGATTCTTGTTTTCGATTTTCCGAGCAGGCGAAGTAAAGCTCGACTAAGGAACCTCGATATATGCACAAAGGTGCAGATTATGGGTAGGCCTCTCTTTTCATTTTTCCAACAGAGTAAGATAGAAAAAAAGGGGGAATCAAGAAACCTAGACGAAAGGGCACAGAAGGAATTATAGTATATTACCCCCTTACAATTAGCCTGCTCAATTTCTAGCCCCACTAAAATACATATCACGGGTGTCTCATCAGCAACTCACCATTTAAAATTATCTTTACCAGACAAGTTGGGTGTGGATTAGCGCTCAATCTATATACGCACTACTTTGAAATGATCCTAGAAACTATCAGGAAGTTACTTACTATACCAACCTATATATATGGGAGCCATTCAAACTACCTTGCTCACTACATATGTTGAAAAGTAATTTACTGACTCGTGGTTTTAAATAACCTTGTAATCATGATAGAAGAACTTTAGATTAATTATATAGGAACTATTCACCAAACTAAAGTAATAAATTTACCTTGGAATATTGTGTTAAAGTTCAAGATTTTGGTATTGAGTTTATTGTACTTACCCTTCTTCGACGACCATTGGTAGCAGTTTTAAAATTAATTAAATAAAAATTTGAGTCAATATATAATATATATAACATTATATATCATAATATAATATGATATATTATATATATATATAATATATTATATATATTATATAGATATATAATTATTATAATCATATTATATATATCATAATATATAGTTAATATTAATATAATATATTTATAATATATAATATATTATTAATTTATCCTTGGATATATATACTATATTGAAAAAATTTACCCAAAATATATATATATTTTTTTCAACATCGCTGTTTATCTAGACTAACATTTCAGTCAAAGCCTTTTCATATAATTTTCTTATATACATTATGCGATATAAATTTTTTATATCATCATAATATAATATTTTATATCTTTGCCACCATTATTAATTAGCTTTAAACTCTTTCAAATTCTTATGAAAACTATATACAACAAGTAATGTTTTTTACTTTGTCATTGTTTACTAATATGGCAAAGTAAAACTCATTACCTACATATCTAGTTTTCTATAAAGAGTTTGAAAATGCTTTAAGTTAATTATTATATGCGTCGACGCAGCAAATTAGAAATATCAATATTATTGGATTTTATTACGAAGGAAAAAAGAAAAGTATTACTATAAAAGCTAGAAAAAATAAAGTGTAAGAAATTTTGAATATAAATTATATTTTATGCTAATAATTGTCGAAAAAATATTCACAATATTATATATTTTTATGGTATACTCCTATATTTTTAGTGCAAAGGAGTTAAGGAAATTTCATGTTATTAACCTCACATTTGAAAATGTTTTCATCATTAAATAATTTGCTTATAAGCTGTTGCATATCACCTTTTTAGCCCAACAATAACAAAAAATTAAAATTGTGAGTTGAGAAAGAAATAATACGGTATCAATCATTTTAAATTTTTATAAGAGAATGACAAAGCTTCAAGATAAAATTAGGGAATAAATATCACATAAAAGGCAGACTTTTATAACATTGCAAATTTTTTTTTTAATACGAATCTTGATATTGATAGACTTGAGATATACTTCACAGAACAGACATATTAGCATAATTTTTTATTACATGTGAAGATATTGAATAATGATATACACAAATAAATAAATAAATCTTTCACTTTTAAATAATCCTCAAAATACCTTATTTATAAAATAATTATCAGTTAAGCAAATATAAAAGTAAAAGTAAAAAGTTGAAAAAGATGTTAAAAAAAAACATATTACTTTGGAAATATCTTTAATGGAAATGTATGAACAGTTTTCATTATATTAATATATATATATATATATATATTATATATATATAGTATATATATTAAGTATATATATATTATATATTTATTATATATATATATATATATATATATAATATATATTATATATATGCAAAAAATTATATTTTCCTAATTACTAAGGTGAAAAATGCATAAGGAACACTGAAAATTAAAATTTAGAATTTCAAAGTAAATATAGTAATAAAAACTATAAAGATTAAATTCTAGAATTTGAAAGCATAAACCTATGTAAAACTAAAGTTTGCTAAATCTTAATTGCGCCATATTAAATTTGGGATTCTTAATCCGATTATTAGATAAATCAATATAAATTAAATTTAGGTTGAAAATATAAAATGATGCTATTAATAAAAAGGTAATATTTAAAGGAGAAATCATATTTATCAAAATGTTTCCATCGATGAAAAGCTAATCATTTCCACAGCTGTAATTAGGGATGAAGTTCCTATATTTATCTGCAAAAGAAATATATATATAATAATATATAATATATATATTTAAAAAAAAATATATTAATATATATATTATCTATATATATATATATATATATAATACTAACTTTTCGAAAAACACAATTTGGGTATAAAACACTCTATAATTATCGTATATATATAAATATCTATTATAATATTAATTATAGTATATATATAAATAAATTATAAATAGACTTTGTAATAGGCATGATCACACACAAATTCGTCTATGTATATATATATTACTATACTATATACTAAAGAGTAGCCTCCATATATATATATACATCTACTACTATATAACCTAACAGATACTATACCATATAAAAGTATATATATAATCTATATATGTATAATAATAATAAATAAGTAAATATATATATATATACTGATTATAATAATATATATATTACTACTATCATAGTAGTATTGTAGTAGCTATTAACATATATAATTATAATCATATATGAAATACTGTAATAAACGTATATTATAATACTATATAACCTTATAAGTATCTTTATATAATAATACGATAATAACGATATATATAACTAGCACTTCCTGAGATAAAAACTATTACTAATGATCACTCCCAACTTTATAGACTAATTCATATAACTAATAAAACCTCTATTTGAAGATCATATATACTTATATAGCGTAAAATTAAGATAACTGACACAAGTATCTAATTAGATTTATGAATTATTACAATGATCACCATACGACATTATATACCACACAATATATAACACCAATTATACTAAACACTATATCCTCGACTCACTCACTCTCTAAATACACAGATATATGGCCAAAAAAGAAACTGTTCTCCACAAGATTAGATACACTATGGTATACCAGATGAAAAATCTCATAAATATCCGACAAAACTACAGCAACTATTATATCAATAAACCCAATCTAAACAGATAATGTTGACAAACAAGGAGAGCGTCATTAAAATATACTCTGGCCCATTCAACAGATAGATTGAAGACCCCAACGACACCGATAGATACAGAAATCACTCATTCATCAAGCGGCAAGGTACGCCGTAATCAAACACTACATTCTATCGAGATCCGTTCTTAGTGCTGGACATGTTTTAGAGATCTACCCTTCATCTCCTAACGATAAAATAATACTCTCTGGGTCCAAAGTCTCGCTCTTTCTTTAATATTTCCTTTTTCCTATCTTATGCGATTCTCTCTTCTCTCAATCCACGTCTTCCCACACAGTGTCATCTTCTCTCTCTCTCTCTCTCTTCTCTACCTCTCTCCGTCTTCTCTCTCTCTCTCCTCTCTCTCTCTCTCTCTCTCTCTTCTGCTCTCTCTCTCTCCATAGCAGTGTCAATCTCTATACTCTCTTCTCTCTCCTCTCTCTCTCTCTCTTCTCATTTATTTATAACGAGAAAGTTTTTGTAGTGTATCTATGTTCTTTTGCATTTAGGTCCTCGCAATAAGATTTACCTTTAGCCTCCATTTGATGTTGGAAAGATTGTAAGAAAATAAATAAAGAAAATCTAAAATTTTGTGAATATTTAACGTACGATTACATAAAATAACTACTTGGATACAATCAATTTATGCTTTCGTTTATATGAAAATAAATATATAAAGAGAAAGTAATTGAATGTAATGTTTGGTATAATTCAGATGTGCAGAAGAGTCGAAAGCAAGATATGAATAAAATAAATTTTAAAATAAAATATAATCAAAATCTATAACTCTTTATTCTCGATTTATGTCCCCAGATGGTGGTGGAGTGCGTAACAGACACCGGAAATGATAGTTAAGTAGAAAAACATGACGGTAGTCGAAAGGAAAACTCCTCCATATCCTTAAGTACGAGCCCGTCGAAGCCAAACTATACAAAACTATAACATAAGTAAAATTTAATAAGGATTATAAAGAGAATGCAAACATATATTATAAACTTTACAAGTATATGCTATATATATATATATAATGATATTTATAATATTTATAATTATTATTATTTATATTAAATAAAAATGTCATTGTAAATAATAATAACTACTCAATATATATATATATATATATACGGTATATATATATATACGGTATATATATATTAGGTAATATATATAAAGCTATATATATATATATATATATATATATATATATATTATATATATATATTATATATATATATTATAATATATATATAATTATTATTTATATTATATAAAAATGTCATTGTAAATATATATATAACTATCAACATAAGATATATTAATGTAATTTGAATATACGTGTCCACAATCTTTTCTTTTATATTTAAAACTAGTAAATATTAAAAAGTAGAAAGTATAACAATTATTTTAAAAATTTTAATCTTTATCTGCGTATATCCTCTCACTGGCAAGAGCTGACCTGACCTGACCTTTAGTTTTCCACCCCTGTGAGGAAAAATTTGTTTTGAAGCTAAGCATAATTGTTGTACTTTTCAATGTTACATTCATTTGGAGAAATTCCAGTAAGCTTTTTAAACATTTCTTTTTTAACCTTTTGGTCTTTCCTTTTCTTTTGAAGATTTTTATTATTGGAATCTTACTCTGAGCGCCAGTTTTGTTATTTAAGACTCTTCCAGAACCTTTGCTCTGTTTTACAAGTAGACTCTTGGTTCTGGGCCTTTTTGCCTTCCGATGAATTTTTCATAGCTTTCGATAGATTCTGATACTGGTACACTGTCCATATTTCGGTTTCTTATCTTTCTTCCTCTTTAAGTTTTCTTTCTTGTTGTTCTATAGCAGATCTTCTAGTTGGTCACTATTTTTTTTCACCTATTTCGGTGTTTTCTCTGGGTTTCCATTTACTACTTTCTCTATTCTGTTTATTAATGATTTATGAATTTCTTTTATAGTCCTTGATTAAGGAAATCATCAGATCACAACATTTTAAGGTTTCGGTAATGAAAGTGGTGTATGAATAAAGAAGTTTTTGGAATGAAATGTTTTAGTATTGGTATAACAAAGATGATGATTATCTGATTTTCTTGTAGTGTCATAAACAGGAAGACTGGGAAACACTATAGAAGAATCGGGTAGATACGAGCGTAATATATTTTCTTATACCATGCATAGGTGTGGATTTTGTAAATTGTAGTTATATTACATATAATTAACCTTGCTTCGATAATGGGCTGAAGTTTCTGGGTTTCCATCCGTTAAAATCATTTATTTTTTGCATCCTCCCTAAATTGTTTTGGTTCGTGCCTGCATATGATAAATGCTTCGTCTTCTTTTTAGTATTATGATGGGGCTCGATGTGACATGTGGCAAGCGTATAGGTGATTGAGAAGGGTTTGGGCTTGATTTTTTGGCCATTTGGTTTCCACTGGATTCTTCGTTGATGCTTGGTGTGTTGCGATTTTGGTTGGCCTTGGAGGGGGTTGTTTTGCTGGTCTTGTATGGTGTTGTAGTGCTTTACTTCTACAGAGTATTATGTGACATGGTCTTTGACTGCGGATTCTTAGTATGATATTTGGGTTTCGGTTTTGTTGTCTTTGTGAATGTTCTGTTTTAATGTGGGGTTATGGGCTCGATGCGTCGAGGTTCGTGAGGGAGATTACCCTTGGTGGTTGTGTTTTGTTTGCAGGTGGTAATATGTTGGTTAATATGTTTTTAGTCTTTTCAGATTTAATTTGCAATGTAACACCTAACATAGAATTAATGTTGTGTTGATTTTTCTTACCTGATATAGATTTCATTTGATATCGAATCTTCACATAGCATTTCGAAATCTATATTGTTGTTGTATTTACACCCCTTATATAGATATTATTTTATGTTAAATCTACAGAGTGGAGGTATATATATGTTCCATGTTAGTGGCAATTGATCATGGTTTGTTTCTTGTGAGAATGTTTGAATTGATTTGTTGGCTTATTTTTTTTGTATATATCATTTGTTAGGTATAGTAGTTATAGTATGGTATCTTGTGGTGTATGGAGTGTGTGGTGTGATGTAGTATTATTATGTTGTGAGTGAATAGATATTGAGGTTATTGTATTATCTTTAGTATTATTGAGGTTTATTATTGGTTTTTTTTGTGGGATTTGACCTTTTATTTAGTGTGTATTTAATTGTTTTTTGTGTTTATAGGAGTAAGTGCCAACGTGTTTTAAATATGGGGGTTTGTGTGTGGATAATGTATAGTTGTAATAGAGTTGAGTTTGTGTCTGTGTGTAAAGTGGTATTTTGGCGTGTGTCGGAGATCTGTGAGCTGCTTGTGAATAGGTATTTGGCTTGTTCATGGTGAAAGTCTTCGATTGTTGTTGTGTTTGTGAGTTGTACCTATATCTATGTTTGTCTTGCATTATTATTAAGATATGATCTGTTATTGTGTTGGTCTCTGTGATTGGAGATAGATTTAGAAGAGATTTTTAGCGTTGTGGTTGTGTTTGTTAGTCATTCTTACGCTATGCTGATCAGATGACAGTGCGCGCTAACACGAGCAATGCTGACAGCTATATATGAGTATTGAGGTATTAGTTTTTTAGTTATTGAGTTGTGGTATAGTTTATAATTTTTTATTTGTTTTATATCTTATGGTTAGGGTTTATATTAGGTTTATTTTTATATTAGTTGGGTGTTGTTGGGGGTGGTATGGTGTGGGTGCTAGATTATATGTTATGAGTTAGTTTGGTAGTGTGGGGGTGTATTGTAGATTATGTGGTTGAGTTTGTGTGTATGTGTTTGTTATGCGATTTAAAAAGTCAGAAACGTCTTAATGAAAGGAAGTAGATAAATTAGTTCATGATATCGAAATATCTCCGAACCCTATGCGAACCCTACAGTGTTTTTTGTTATCGCATGCGTCAACAGTATTTAGTAGGTTATCGTATTCATAGGCTCGAGTTATGTTCCTATATTTATTTAATCATTAAAATATATTGAATAATGATGAATGGTATGTTACATATAATTTAAAAAAGAAATTGAAAAAATAATCAATTTGATATAATATATAAATGTATAGTTTTAATATATTGTTCAAAATTAAGAATAACAATAGTATAGTATTAAATTTGCAATATAAATTACAATATTGTTATACATTAAAATCTTCAAGATCGCAGAACTGTGCGTGACTGCTTCATTGGCTTCTCGACAATTTGTGCTGTGCTTCCCTGCACGGTGGTGTACTTCGTGCTTGGGTAGTTTTAAATTCACCACCAAATATGAAACTTATTTTCCGAGAGTTTCCTGGACAAGTTCTACTTGTAACCACCTTCTTCCTTCCTATTTTCTTTACTATAATTATTTTTCTTTGTTTGGGGTTCTGTCTTTTTATTTAAGGTTCGGGCTGCGATTGCCGACGGAGGTGTCATTTTGAGTGTAGGGGATTCGGTATTGTGTTCCCTTCTTCCGTCCGTCGTCGCCGCTTGAAGGTGCTCGATGAGAGCCGTGCTGACTTTTTCTTTTCTAAAATCTTTGCTATTTTAATCTTGGGTTTAGGGGTCCTTTAGTAAAAATATAAAAAAATAAATACTTTCTATTGGCAACTCTTCCTCTTTGCGTTACTTTTGCCTTAATATAGACGAAAAAATAAATTGCTGTATTTACATTGTTCGTTTTTGTCGGTTTTGTTTTTTGGGGTGTTGGTTCCGATATATTATTCGACGTTTAGCTGTGGAAGCCTCTTTTATAGGCAACGGAATTTCCTATATATATAATTATTATTCATTATTATGTGGTTGGTTTGGAGCAAAATCTCTTTTGTATTTTGGGATGTATAGTTTTATTTTATATTATGTCTATATATATGTTTATTTACGTAGGGTTAGTATTATTATATTTTATTTATTTTTTATTTGTTTTTTTTTATTTGGGATTTTTTTTTTTAGTGGATGATTTGGGTTTGTTTTTTGATTATTATATTTTTGGTAGTATTTATGATTTTGGTAGTAGTTATTTAATAGTATTTTCTTCTGTTTTGCAAATATTGTAATCTTACGTAGTGAAGCTTATGTATATTGTGTGTTGTAGACGAGCAGATCTGTGTGGGTCATTTCTAATCACTGTACATTGCTTATTGTCCTTCCGTTGTCAAGATATCGTGTCAGAGTGCTGTAGAAAAATAAATGGTATGTACTTCTACTTCAATTTTATTTTTCTACGAAATTATGATTGTTCTTTTTATTCAATAGTTATCTCGTTTGTGCTTTTTCATATATTCTTCTTATTGTTAAGTATTTACCTTGTTCGAAATCTGTTTCGTTGTTTATCGAGTAGTATCTTTTTTTTGAGGTTTTCTTTTGTCGTAATATTGGTTGCCGCGGTGAACCTCACTGCACTTGATCTCTATCGATCTTTGGTGGCTCTGCTTATAGATTTGAATATATATAGTATATATATATATATTTTTTATTATTTATTAATATACTATATATATTTATTAGGTCTATGAAAATATTTTTAAGGATTTCTATATTCATGTAAGTATCCATTATAATATATTTTTAGAAATAGATTTATTATATCTTATATATATATAGATATTATATATATATTAATTTATTATATATATTGTATTTTTTATTATGATATATATATTATATATATAATATATATTATATATATTATTTATTTTATTTACATATTTTTTTTATCTTCAAGTAAAGTTTCTTACTTGATATTCTTATTATATTTAAATTAAAATATTATTTAATATTTATATATTTATAATATTGAAAATAATAATATATTTCTTATGATATTTTTATTAGTTGAGTTTCTATCACAAATTGAAGTTGAACCACTTTTAAAAATGACACATTTGTTTATGTTATATACTGATATCGAATATGATCTCAAAAACTTGTTGTTTAAATTGATTTATCCTTCTTAGATCTTTCTCTGTTAATTATTTCCTATTTATTTGTGTTTGTTTATTCTTTTGTGATAACGTTAATTATTTGTGTACCTTAAGGAGTTTGTATCAAGTACGGAATTTTTTTCGCATGCAAGCACCAGGACTATCTGGTTTGTGTGCCCGCATCCCGCTACCGTACTCAAATAATGATATCGCACCATCACTTCTTATTTTTTTTTACCCATTTCACTCCGCACCTTGCATCGCATCTTAGACTCGGTAGTCGTTGTGACATATCTTAATTTGGCACTAATGTTGCCGATTTTGTGTTTTTTTTGTTTATCTCCTTTTAATTTTTTCTTTCTTCGTGTACTTTCAGTTATTATTTATTTACATATCATTGTGGAAAGGAAACAACAAAATATTTCATACGTATTAAAGGATTTAGTTCTTATTTATTTAGCAATATCAGCTTGAGATGACGGAGCAGTAGTTTTTTGAAGGCGTTCCCATTTAACCGTGGTATTTTTTTTTTGGTTTTTTTTTTTTTGTTTGCTACTAGGAGGGGTTAGGTGGTTTTGTTGTGGTTCCTTGTATGTTTTGGTGATGGTGAGTAATCCCTGCTACTTTCTGTGGTACATTCGTAACTATTGACTTTTTTTGTGCTTCAGATACTTGGTTTCTATCTTTTTTTTCCTCAATATCTGCGGGGTGTTAGCGGGTTTAATATGGTCGGTCAACTTTTGTAGTATGCACCACTGCCGGCTATTGAACAGGCGATACTAACTATTATTGTGGACTGGTATCTCTCTTTTTGTGCGTTTTACCTTGCTTTATCCTTGATCCTTTTTGTAATCTGGTGATGTTCATTATTAGTCAAAGTCCATGCACAAATTGATAACTTGGTGCATGCAATCATAGATTTTTTTTCTGGTATAAGTAGTTGGGTTGACATTACGGTTCTCGGCCTTCTGTGGCTTCGTGTTCTAGTTTGTCATATAATATTCCTGGTTAAATAGTAGAATAATAAATGGCGTTGTGCTAGTTATTTAGGTTTAGTTTATTATTTGAGATTATTATTATTATTTATTATTTTATTTTATTATCTTTTATTTGGGATGTGGAGTTTAATATAACGGAGCATATTTGCCAGTTCATTTTTGTCTTAATTATTATATTTTTTTTTGCTAAAGAACTTTTCTAAATTCCTAAAACCCTTCCTATTCAATTTTTCATTTAGATTTTCTTCTTTTTCAGTGATCAATTCTTGATTTATTAATTATATTCATGAGGAATCAATGTGCTCTCTTGTAATGATCCATAGCTGGTTTTCGTCCGCTTCACGGTGGACATTTTCAAGGATATGACTTTGATATTAGAACGAATTAGAAAATGATTTCTAGAACTTTAAATATATATTTTATCATTTTTATTTATTATTCAGGAGAGTCTAAGAAGTAAGGATGGAAATCTATAAATTTTGAATATCTATTTTCGATAAATATATAATTGTTGAAGTTGATAATGTAGAGGTTTGTTGGTTCTTTTCTTATGTATACTCTTGCGTCCTAATTGCTAGGATAATAGATATTTAGTAATTCCTGGGTTTATCATTTCGTTGTTATTAGTAGTTTTTATCAGTTGTATGTCCGGGTCGTATGTATTGTGTTTCTTATACTTTTGAAGGATACGGGTACTTTCTTTCCGGTCCTCAGCTCTTATAGAATCCGATAATAATTGCGCCTTTTTGCTGCGTTTTTTCTTTTTTATCAAAATTGTTTTGAAGTAATTTACTGATTGGGGTGCATTGTGTGTGGTAGATTTTGTATGTTGGCTTTGTTCCTTGCATAGTATGGTTTTTGTGGTAGTCTTAGGAGCTGTGGTTTGGTTTGAGCGGGTTGTGCTTGTGCAGGACATTACGTCTTGCCGAAAGGGTAATTCGTTCGTATATTTTGCACCAATGTAAGTGGCGGGGTGCGATTCCATCGTTCTCATTTGCATTCATGGTAAATTGTGGTTAGGAGTCGAGCGTGGTGGTTGCACATTTTGTTTTTGTTGGCGTGTCGCCACATGGATTGGTACAATTTCTACTGAGTACGGAGGAATGTCTTAAGAAGACAACTTTGTTGGACTGCGATTTAATAATACTTCTAATATTGGAGTTGTTGTTGGTTCTATTATGGGTTTTTGTTTTCCCTATTGATATTGTGTTTTTCTTTAAATGGGATGTTTGTCCAAATCTTGATGTCCTCTTACAGTTTTGGTATTCGCAACGCGTAACACATTGCCGGCGATCTGTGTAATAGGGAGGGGGGTTATTTAGGACTTTTTTTCTTTTAATTTATCTTTGTCTCGTTTTAGGAACGGCATTGCTAATATTTAATGTTGTTTTTTTGTGTTTCTAACCGCGTTTATCTTATCTGTTCTAAATACGTTGAGGAATAAGCCAATTGTTGTATTTACTTGGTAGTAGTCTAGGTTATTACCTTTTAAATTTCTTTATCAAAGAGGCTCCCTAATTGTTTAGGGGTTGTATTTTGTGGTGGCTCTCGTAACCAATGTTTGTTTTTTAATTTATTTTCTATGATATTCTTATAGGGGCGTTAGAGGTTGTTGGTATGAGTTCTGAATTCATTATTTGAGTGGTGTTTGAACCTCCTTTATTCGGTTATATTTATATCGGTTAAAGCTATTCTTCTTTCATAATTTGTTACTCTACGTTTGGTTATTTTTCATTTTTCATCTGTTCTAAAAAATTATTAAATATTATGTTTATCAAAGCAATTCTCAATATGTAAAATTTATATTTTTGTCTATATTTTTATTTAGTTTTGTTTTAATAAAATTTTGAAAACGCTGTTTAAATGTATCTTATTAAAAATGACATATGTTGTCATCAACGTATCTCAACGTATTCATAATAATAGGGATTTAAAGATATTATTTTTCTTTCTGAGATATTTTGTTTTGCTATTTTGCTAGAATCATGATACGAAGTCTCGCGAATGTTTTGTTGTCGCAAGTGGGAGATCTGCCATTGAGACTTTCCATTTTTTGTTGAAATCCAAATTCCTTTTAAAATTTAAAAGGCGTTTTTGTGGTGCAGGTTATGAGATAGTGTTTTCAATAAATTTCTTTATTCTATGGTTTTTGGGGGCGGAATATTGTTCATTATATGATTGATTTGAGGCAGGATATTTCCGGCGCCCCCAACTAATTCCTAGATAAATGAAATGGTTGTTGAAGAACACTACTTCATTTATACTCTGTCAGCCATCTAGAACGCTCTTTTTTGTTAAGTTTAATGGTCATTGAAAATGTTCAGGAATTTAGAAATATTGTGAACAGCTGTTATTGTATTAGTATTTGCATTGGCGGCGATGACAATTCGCGTGGAGCTTGGTGGGGCTTAGCTAGGTGTCTGAGATTTGTGATGAAACAAAATATCTCAAAAGAAAAGATAATTATCTTTAGACTCTCCTTCGTTTGTTTATGCGTGAGATACTTGTTGATGACAGGGCGTTGGTCGAATTTTTTTTAAAGAACTGGTTTAAGTGTAACATGCGTTTCAAAAAGAAATTGTTGCTAGTGAATACAAACTTGAGACCTACTGATCTATAATTTGGGTGTAATTTTATCAGTCATGAGGGGTATATGCTGGAAACATATAGAGGTTTTTGGTAATTTGGTTAGAATCGTGTAAAATCGTAAATAGTTATTACCTATACGCATGGTACAATTGAATTAAGAGATATTTTACGGCTTAAAAATTATTTCGATATATTAGAGTTTGTTATATGAATGAGTTGGTTCGCTACTCAATACCATACCTTCTCGCCTAAGAAGATATTCTATATAGTTGTAAAAGGGGCGGACTTGGTACACGAGGCGCACACTTAATAAATTAACATCTGTAATTTCTGGGAGCTCTTTTGAATAAGAGAATTAAAAGTAAGGAGACGTAAGGCGTCTATTCTAATTAACTTAGTTTGGGTGTGTTTCCTCAATATGTGAGTAGAAAAGAGGCGTTGTAGAGAGACCGCAATTTAAATAGTATTGGCCGATGGGTCGCTACAATGTTACAAGATAATTATAAAACCGCGGAATACAACTTCTCTAACTCTAAGCATAATGACGACACTATAGAAGTACTTGCCGATCGTGGCCGGTAGAAGACTCTTAATGCGATATGCTTTTTATCGAAGAGGGAAAAATACCTAGAATAAAAATCTTTCTAAGAGGTGATTATCGGCCAACAAAGTTGTCTTTCTTGCTTTAGTATCTTTCCGTTGATGTACCATCTGCTGGCGAGTTACCTTTAACGTCGTATACCTCAAATTCCATTTGCAAGTGATGAAAGTGGATGTTACGCCTAACTTACATTTGGTTATCGACTGAATACATTCTTCGGCAGCTGTATTTTGCAGCACAGGTAAAAACATAGTAAGTGATACACCACCATATGTGTCAGTGATAGAACATATAAAATTTAAACAGCATACAATTTTGAAATAGTAAATTACTTCAAAAATTTTGAGTTTAATAAAGAGTTTTTCGGATCTTAGGCTGGCGGAGTCCTTTCTTATATTAGAAATGCCATAGACCGGAACATCATATATAATCATAATAATACGAAAAATGTTCCGATTTTACTTAATATATTTTTACGTATTAGAAATCAGTGAATTGAAGAGACTATCTTAAAATTTACATCTTCACGTTTCGGTATGTAGATTTTTATTAGTGTTAAGGTTACGAATTATATTTGTTAATACGTGTATTATATTTCTGTGTAAGTATATAATTGGAAATCTACATAATAATAAGTCTAATAGAAATCTACACCGTGAGCGACCGAAACTTGGATCATTTTCAGAAGGCATATTTGTTTTTGTTTTTAATTCAAAGAATTGTAATGAAAGAAAATTAATGAAAATGTTTGAAAAGGTTTTTTAGGAAATTTTAGAAAAGTCTCCTTGCCAAACATGTTTATTTTCTTTATGAGCTTGCTTTATGGGTTATTATTATTTTTTAGTTACCGAAGTATTGTGTAAGTACATTCGTCCATTATGTAGTACATTACAGTCTTTAATATACTTGTTATGGGGTATTTTTTTTTT
>JABUQX010044542.1:0-2500 GCA_015478945.1 Trachelipus rathkii
GATGGACATCTCCCTCCAATCTCTACACTTGTGGTTGATATCTTCACGAGGAGTTTTCGTTATTCCCAAAGATGTTGTCATTTATATTAATCGAAACCGATGGTGACTTGCTACTTGGCTCGTTATTCTACCAGCGGTCAAATTATAATAAGTATTGCCATCACTTTATGGCAAATGGTTATAGCATAAAAATCATTTTTCATGTTTAGACTTGATATTTTCTGAAAGGAGGCGGAGTCTAAAAAAGAGATAAGCTCTAAAAACTTTACTTTGTTCGTCTTTAATTTGAGGTATGATTTTTTTTTTTTGATGGTTAGTAAGGTTATGATGAATTTTTTGGTAAATATTACTATGTTAATGTAAAATCCCGCATATGTTCGCTTTATTGACTAAGTTGTTATGGTAGCTGTTTATTCGTCTGGTTGTTTTGTGTTAAGTATGTTATGTGTTCATAGTTTAGCTTTACAGAGAGTAAAAAAACTTTACTTTGTTTGTCTTTACCCCTTAGGTATTATGCAGAATTAGGGAAGGTTATGCTAATTTTTTTTTGTTAAATATAACCATGTAAATGTAAAATTACTGTGTCAGTGTAAGAATAACGTTAATATGCTAGAGATATGCTTGAAAAAAGTAAGGATTTACGTTACGTTTTCCATACCATGTTAGTTGCTTTACTGGTGTTTTAAGTGTGGAACTTTGTTAATGTTAAACAGTTTTTATTTGTGTAGTTGTGTTAAGTTTGTCTTTGTGCATTATTTTCTTAGTTCATTGTTTACGCTATGTTAGTTTTATGATGTGGAAACTATTATGTTAGAGTATATTCGATTGATCAGTATAATTAACCATTGTGGTGAGAAATTTTAGTTAAATGTTACTGGGTTAGTGTAAGATTAACGTTAATATGTTAGAGTTTTGCTTGAAAAAGTAAGATTAGGTTACGTTTTGCATACAATGTTAGTATGCTTTACTGGTGTTGTTAAGTGTGGAAACTTTGTTAATGTTAACAGTTTATTCGTTTGTAAGTTGTGGTTTGTCTTTGTACATTATTTTTTAGTTCATGGTAACGATATGTTAGCTTTATTGAGGGGGGAAACCCTATTATGTTAGAGTATATTCGTGATCAGTATTTATAATTAACCAATGTTGTGATAAATTTTTAGTTAAATATTACCCATGTTTAGTGTAAATTAACATGTATGTTAGAGAAATATGCTTGACAAAGTCGTGAATAAGTTACGTTTTTGGTATTGCTATGTTAGTTACTTTACTGTTGTTAGTGTGGAACTTTGTTAATGAACAGTTATTCGTGTTTAAGGTGTGATAGGTTTGTCTTTGTACATTATTTTTCTTATTTCATATGATGCTATTAGCTTTATTGATTTGGAAACCTTATTATGTTAGAGTATATTCGGATCAGTATGATAATTAACCACTGTTGTTGATAAATTTTAGTTAAATATTACCATGTTAGTTTAAATTAACATCGTTATGTTAAGAATGCTGACAATAGTGTGAATAGTTACGTTTGTATGCTATGTTAGTTACTTTACTGTGTTAAGTGGTGAACTTTGTTAGCGTTTAACAGTTTATTTCATGTTTAAATGTGTCAGGTTGTCATTGGGTTATATTCATAGTTCAGATTATGCTAAGGAAGCTTTATAATGTGAAAACTTGTTACGTTCAGCATTATATTGTTGATCTTTGCTATAAAGAACTGATTTTATGTTATGTTTATCAATGATACTCGAAATGTGACTTGACATCAAGATCAATAGATCAATAGATGGGAGGAGGGAGGATGGAGGAGGGGAGTGGGAGGTTGTTTGAGTTTACTGATTATGATTTAGGTATGTTAAAACGTGAATTTTTACGTTATAAACAAAAGAATTGAGAAATTTTTATTTATTATATTTATTTTATTTTTTTTTTTCTGAATGGTTCTGAAACCCATTATTTTCGAAATCTACCGACCCAATAACATATATAGCATTACCATATTGTTGTTTATGGACTGTTTATAATTGGCACCGCAAGTGCGCTCTAGCACCGGTGCCGGAGCCAACTCATCAGATTCCAATACCAACTCTTTTTAGAAACTCAACTCTGAATCATCTCACCAAATTTCAGTCTATTACGAACACTTCGATTTTTTAATGCGGGGTGGGGTTCCTTCGGGGGACCACGGGGTTGTAACTTTTGTCTGCGACGAAGTACCTCCCCATCTAACAACCCTCCAAATTTTAACACGATAATAACTCAACTACTACTACAACTACTACTTCTACTACACTACTACTACACTACTACTACTACTACTACTACAACTACTACTACTACTACTACTAATAATAATAATAATAATAATAATAATAATAATAATAATAATAATAATAATAAATAATAATAATAATAATATATAATAATATTTAATAATAATAATAATAATAATAATAATAATAATAATAATAATAATAATAATAATAATAATAATAATAATAAT
>JABUQX010044542.1:20000-39075 GCA_015478945.1 Trachelipus rathkii
CATTACATAGTTTGTATGTACGGGAGGAGAGTTGTTCTTATATAACTTTAGTTGTACGTTCCGATAGGTAGTTTGCTACTATTTTGGTTTTCTGTCCTTAGTAGGTATGTTAGTATTCAATATTTTATGTATCAAAATATGTCAGAGGACTGTATCGAATGCCTTGTTGATATCTATTGCGATTAGAATAGCGTTAGAGGTGGAGGATTTTGGTGAAAGCCATTCAAAATTTATGTTAAATCAGCTATTAGAGTGACTGTGGAATGTTTCTGTATAAATCCGTGTTGTGTGTTAGATAAGGTAAGATTTAATAGAGTATTAATTTTTCTAATACTATGGATATTGTAAAGAGCAGTGAAATTGGTCTGTATAAAGCGAAGTTGTTAGGTGGATTACCCAGCTTTAGTAGATGAATTATTTAAGCGTGTTTCCAGAGAGGAAGGAGTGTGTTAGTCTGCCATGCCTTGTTAAATAATTGGGTGAGGACTTCAATCGCCTTGATTAACAAATGTTTGAGGTGGAAATTAAATATTTGGTCTTGGCCTGCTGCTTGTGAAATTTTTAGTTTTTTAATTATGTTGAGTACTTCCTGGAGGGATGGGAGGTTGATTAGAGGCATTCTTGAAAGGTTTTTAATTTTCTCTATTAGTGTGGTATCTGCACCAAAACGCCCTCCTACTCCTAGTCCTCTATTTTTATGTACCGGACTCCTATCTCGACTCCTCAGTTAATTAACTTCAAGACTAGAAACGTATAGTTATTTTAAGTTTGGATTTTTTTTTTATTGTGGAGAAAATTTGTGTTCATCATGTCTAGTGATTCAGATTTTGGCTGTATTGCTTACAGAACTCTCTTTGATTTATGTTAATTATTGTGTTTATTTTATTGTTAAAGTCTGTTGTTTGGTTTATATATAATTAATATATATATAATAATATATTATATATATTTATATATATATATTATATATAATATATATTATATATAATATAATAATAACTATAGTATATATATATGTATAGATAATATATATACTATATATAAAATACTATATATAAAATATTAATATCATATATATATAATATATATAATATATATATATATAATAATATTATATATATATATATTATATATAATATATAATATATATATAGTATTATATAAAATAGAAAGAAATATTTTATGATGAATATTATTGCTGCTGTTATAAAAATTTTTATAATGTAAATGCTTATTATAGTAATATATATATTATATAATATATTATATATATATGTATATTATTATCTATATATATATACTATATATAATATGATATAATTATAATAATATTATATATAGTATATATATATAATGCATATATAAATATATGAATAAAGAATATTAAACTATTATAATTTTATTTTAAACATTTTTGACTTGATTTATAACGTAAAATATGGACAACTAATGATGTCAGAGGCTTAAACGCAAAGCAGAACAATTAGTACTCATGTGAACCAAAAAATTTTAAGGATACATGCAATTCTAATGGACTAGACTTTTATCACATGTTTGTGTTGGTTTGGTTGGTTGTATTGCTCCTGTGACGGACGATTTAGAGCTTCTTGGTTTCTGTAATGATTCCTCCATCACTATTTATCACAGCATTGATTTTCAATAATCGTGGTGATTGTTATTTGTGCAGCGATTAACCATCACAAACACAGAAATTGATGTTGTTTTACCGATCTCACTAGGATCGATTCCGGTTGTATATTAAATTTGCGAGTCAATGCTTTATCGATCTCGAATCTGACTGGGATACGTCTTAGCCAAATTAAAGTAATTAAGAATGAATAATTAATCAAAAACCACAATAAGGTGTTAATGGATAATTCCCTTAAAGAATAAAGACAATAATACTATTAAGGCGCAGTAAAAATGCTCCATTATTTTATCATGAGACACTTTATATCAATACTCAAGACTTTGTCAATTAAAAGAAGGCCTTTAATGGGTTTCTTTTACATAAGACATAAGTCTAACTATTGCAAATTTAAAAACCGGCTTGTAATATGTCTTTCTTTGCGACACAATAAACTATATAAAGTATATTTATATTAGTATATATATTATACTATTTTGTATAATATATACTATTATTATAATAATATATAATATAAATATACTATATATAATAAATATAATATATATAGTTAAAGTGGGCACCGTTAATCAGAAAGTTAACGTCTTTTATTCTTAATCGTTTCAAAAAAATTAACGGCTTTATCGTTAAACGTTTTGATCCGTAAGATAAGTTAGGGGAAGTTAACGTTAATCAGTTAACGTTAACCGTCTTCAATTTTTTTTTTTTTTACAGTTATCACCACCACTCACCGGCAGATCCCAAGGAGGGGGGGTTGCACGCCAAAATTTCATCCTCTAGCGCAAATTACGCTATGAGAACATAAGACGCTCTTTTGAGTGAAGGAAATTAAACTCGGTAAGAAATGCAGAAGATGAATGAGGTAGTGGAAAGGAACGTGATGACCAGGAAGGGAATAAGCACTGGAATGAACTAGCATGATTACCAATATCTACACAAATGCGTGCGCAGATACAGCACCCTCGTGTGCTACGAGGGGCGATCGTAAAGGTGAGTGGTACGTGGTGGTAATTCCTCACACCTGCGCTGCGATACCTACAGAAAAGAATAAAGCACCAACATCGCGCCGCAAAGATTAGAGGTCAGTGAACTGAGTTAATACAGCTTTATAAGCCTTTTGCTTTCGGGACATCTACCCTGTCCCAAAAAGCCGGGTGAAACCAAGAACCCCCCACGATATTCGAGAACATACTCCATACATCTGAGAATGTGTAAAGTTGGAGAAACTTTGGTATAAAAATCTACCAAATTGAACAAATTTCCAAATTTCTTTGAAGTCGTCAGCGCAAATAATTGTGGGATAAAGTTTCCAAGACATGTTTTTGCTTATGTTAAGGCCAAGGATTATATTGTCAACAGGAGAGACGAGGAGAACCGTCGAAAGAGATAGGAAGTTAGAAGGTTTTAGAGGGGAGATTTGTAGAAGTTGGGTTTTTAGAAGAAATTAATCTTTGGCGGAGAAAAGCAAAATTCTACTAGATCAGCAGAAAATAAGAATCGAAAGATTAAGACGAAGAGGGAATGCTAGAAGTAAAAGAAGAGCATAATTGAAATGGTTGAAAATGATGGCGTGGAGTCTGTCTCATGGGACTGGAAGAGTTAGATTTGAGTGGAGAAATGCATTAATGGAAAAGTAGGAATAAAGTATGAGATAGGACGAAACCCTGATCGAACACCACTATGAAAAGGGGAATGAAGAAGTCGCCATCAAACCAAAGCCGTAGTTAGCTGACTTGAAAGAAAGCTGACATAAGTAAGCAAAAGAAGGAGGAAACCCAAAGGAGGTGAGCTTGGAGAACAGTGTGACGCGTGTCATACCCGTCAAATGCTTTGGATATTCAAGCGCCACTAGCAAGTCTCCCCGTAGTTCATATGAGCGGAAAACCATAAATCGAGATAAATAGGAAAGTATATCTCCAGTTAGACTTGAACACCAAAAGCCGTATGCCATCGGAAAGAAGAGAATGAAATTCAAGATGATCTAAGAATGAGAGTTGAGAAGGTTCAAAGATCTTAAAGATACAAATGAACTATCAGGCGATAGTTAGAATTTATAGACGGGCTTCCTTTTTTCGAATAGGTTGGACAGTGCGCCTTTCCAACACTGAGGGAAAGTCCAGTTATTAAGACCTATGAGAATATAAATTCGACGAGGGGGCCGGTGTCAACATCGTAAGACATTCCTCAAAATTCGGTTTTTCCAACCGTGTGTTAAACATTACTAAAAGGATAATAGCCGAGTAAATATAAACACATTTTTGAGCCATTGAGAGGACATGTAGCAGAATTGAAAAAAAGAAAGTTTATCTCTTATCGAAATGCAAATCAATTACAATTTAAAATTGATAAGAAAATTCGGAAAATGTTGGATATTAACTCGTAAATTAAGGTAACGGATGTAGGGAAAATTTTAAATCCGTTAACCTAATTCACAAAGGGATGTAATCCTGTTAATAGCCCGTTATTCTTTCGAAATTTAACGAAAGCGTTTAAAAGTTAACGAAAGAATTAACGAGTTAATTAACGCGAGTTAATTAACGCTTTAACGCTTTAATGCCCACCTTTGTATGTATATTATACATATATATATATATATATAATATATATAGTTATATATATATACTATATATATTATAATATATGTGTGTGGAACTGGATAGTGTGGTGTCGGTGTGTGTTGTGTGTGTGTGTAGTGTTTGTGTGTAGTGTGTGGTGTGTGGTGTGTTTGTGGTGTGTTGTGTGTGTCTGTGTGTTGTTGGTCTGTGTGTGTTGTTTTGTGGGTGGTGAGTAGGGGTGTGTTGCGGCTGAAATAGTCGGGTATGATGTTGAGTGTGCCAGAAATATGGCAAAATAAAAAAGCAAAAATTTTTTAATTCATTGCCATAACAGTTAGATTATAATCCTCTTGCGATGTGCAGTTATAACATAGCTAAATTCACATTATATCAAGTTATTTAGCTCTTCCATTCATTTCATTGAGTAAACTCGAACTCTGAGACGTAGCTAATTTAAAACTAGTCTTTCAAGTAATCTTGTTATTTATTAATTAACTCCTTAATTATATATATATATACATATAGTTATATAAATTATTAAATATATATATAATATATTTATATATATATAATATATTATTATTATATATATATTATATATATATATATATATATATATATTGATAAACATTATCCCCTTTCCTGAGTTATTCCACCTGCTGGGGTTGAACTCTGAGGCCCTAGCCAGAACATTGAACGCGTATGTGTATTGACCACTACGCCACGATGGACTAAAAGAAGAATACGCCGAGAAATCTTCCGTCCATCAGTGCTAGTGATCAAACACTATACGCGTTCATCTGCTATGGCCCAGGTTCAATCCTAGCAGGTGTGAATAGATCAGAAGGGGAATTTTATCAATACTTATACACTGCGTTAATGCCACGTTACCTTATATAATATAATTATATATAGATATTATATATATATATATATATATATATATATATAATATATATATAATATTAAAGTATAAATATGGATATGTCTTATAATTTTGGTTTAATAGATTGTATATTAATTTCTTGTATAAATGTATATATATATAATATATAATATATATATATATATATTATATATATATATATATATATATATATTATTATAAATTATATATTATATATATATATATATATTTATATAATATATATATATATATATTATATATATTTATACTATAAATGTATATAATTATATAGAAAAGTATAGTACATCATCTTTATATATATATACTAATTATATATAATACTATATATATATATATATATATATATATATATTTATATATATAATTATATTATATAATTTATATATGTCAGCATCCCGATAAAGAACCTGTTACTAGAAAACTTTAACAGCTACACGAAATAAATATCATTTTATTATCAGGAGACATTTTACCGCAGAAATGAAAAAAAAATAAAACAAAATAAACAATTTAAAAAATTAAGAAATTTTAAAAATCTTGAAAAATTACAATTATTTTTCATAGGGAATTTGCAATTCATACGACTTATTACGGATAGGTTTTCCTAAGTGATGCTTATAATTTTTTATTTTTTAAACGGGATAATTAGTGTAGCAAAAAGAACGAATAGAACGATAAATTTTTTTTGGCCTACGGGGGACGACGGGGGGACGTCACCCCCTCTATCCCTCCGTCGGCTCGAACCCCTAGAAGATATGAAAAAGAAAAAAAGATAATAATGGTATATATATTATATTATTTAAAGAACATTGGCAACTTTTCTCTCGAGACCTGCATGCTTTCAAGTTCTTTTAAGTGACATAAATGTCAACTAATTTTTTCTAATACTTAATAAAATGTTATTAAAAATTTTTAAGAATTTAAGTTTTTTGTTACTTACTGTGTAAAAACGTCCCTATGATTAATAAAGAAGATTTATTTCTATATATCTATAGTTTTCTCATACAGCCTGAACCGTTCGGAGATGCTGGACTATGTATATAAATATATATTTATATTTAATTATAAGATATGATATATAACAAAGGAATGTTCTCTACAAACTAGATTTTCATTAGAGGGATTAATAGTTATTAAAATATTTAATCATATCTATATATACGTAATATATATATACGTTATATATCATATATATAATATATATATATGACATATATATAGATATATACTATAGTATATATATATTTATATATTACAATATATAAAACTATATATATTATAATAATAATAGTAAATATGAAATATTTATCGTAGAAAGCTTCGTTTTGTCATTACTTAGGACGTCATATAGATCTCTCTCTCTCTCTCTCTCCTCTCTCCCTCTCTCCTCTCTCTCCTCTCTCTCTCTCTCTGCTCTCTCTCTCCAAAATCCAAATGACAAATATGCTGTGAGACTTTTTTTTATTTGTTTTTATTGTGAGTGAACCGTCAAATAAAAATTAAAAATAGTACATTGATTTTTCCGAATTTGATTAAACTGTTCTTAGATTGAATTATTTCAATATTTCTGCAATCTCTCCTGTTTACAATATATAATTCCCTGCTTCCCATGGACAGACAGACCTTTTATATTACATATATATATATATGATATATATAGTAATATATATATATATATATATATTAATAGTATATAATATATATATATATTATACTATATATATAATTATATATATATATGATATATCATATATATAATAATATATTGTTGTGAGCTCTGTGCTGCCATATTTGTTAGGTGGTTGTGGACAGTTGTGTGGTGTATGTGTGTGTGTGTGTGTGTAATGTGTGTGTGTGTGTGTTTTGCGAGTTTTTAATCGCTAGGATGATAATTTTCCTTTGTGCAATCTGCTTAATTCGAGTGTACCTCTTACAGATATTTTAATCTCTCGCTCTCTCTCTTCTCTCTCCTCCTCTCTCTCTCTCCTCTCTCTCTCCTCTCCTTCTCTCTCTCTCTCTCTGAACCAGGCTCACTATCTGTTGTATTAATTCTTTCGTTTGGAAATCTCCTTTTACCCGAATCGTCCTCCCTCTCATCCGCCTCTCTCTCCTGTATCTCTCTCATCCTCCTCTTACTTCTCTCTCTCTCTCTCTTCTCATTCTCTCTTTCTTCTCTACTCTCTCTCTCTCTCTTTCTCTCTCTCTCTAGCTGTAGTACATCTTATGTTGTATAAATTTCTTTTGACAACTCTTTACCAGAATCTCTCTCCGTCTCTCTCTCTTCCTCTTCTCTACTCTCTCATCTCTCTTTCTCTCTCTCTCTCACCTGCTCTCTCTCTTCTCTCTCTCTCTTCTCTCTCTCTCTTAAGGTATTGATAACCGCCTTTTCATTGCTTACTCTTGGAGAATAAAAGTATAACTTTAAATGAAGCCGTTGAAAAAGAAAGAACTCTAGAATTAACGTCTAAAATATTACTACCACACAAAACAACCTACACACACAACACTAGTATATATTATACTCTTATATTATATATATACTATACATCCATATATATATATATTACTATATTATATGTAGTACATATATCTGCATATTGACCAGCTATTGTGTGTAAAAGAAGGGAATATGAACCTGTGAACCATTCCCGACCACTTATGATTTGTACATCTTTCGCAAAAAAATTCTCATGACGTTACAAGGAATCCATTGTGAGCCCTGGCCCCCGGAAATTTCCTTATTTATTGCTATGTAAACAATTTCTAACGGTTGAACTTTGGGTTAAACTTTTCAACTTAGTGGAAATGGAAAAAAGGCCGTTGACGCTAAAGCTGAAGATTGGCCAAGAAACGATTAGTTCGGGGGAAGAAAGTCAAGTGGAGGAGTCCCATAGCACAAGAAGAGGAGTGTGTTAAAAGACTGGCACTATTAAAACGGAAATTTAAGGTTTTCAACTGAAAGAAATTTTCTGAGTGATAACCGTTCTAGAAATTCTCTATTTAAACTAGTGAATCGATGTTTAATTAGATTGGAATCACGAAATATTCGAATGAAAGGGGTTAAATGTTATTGTATATAACCGGCCTCATTATATCTATTAAAATTCGAGTATGTGTATTACAAATTGCTTGATATGACACTATTATATCATTTTGAACCATTGACATTTATCTATGCCTCATTTAATTTAATTAATCCTTAAGAAATAAAGAAAAAGTACTTTCAAATGCAAGCCCTCATGTACATAACTTTTATAGTATATCAATACATATATATTTTTTGAACTGAGCAACTGTAGCTAATGTATAAAAGGTATAATTTATTTATTCTCTTATTATATATAATATTATAAATTATATAATATAATTAAATAATAATAATATATATATAATAATAATTAATAATAATAATAATAATAATAGCGCATAACATACCATACTCGCATTATATCCATTTTAACATTGTAATATGTTTGTATGTTTGATATACGCTTATAGTAGAATTAGCTCTTAAACGATATGTGTGCTTTTTATGCTTTAATAACGCGTTAAATGTGAACGACAAAAAAAAAAAACGCTTTTAAAACGCATATGACATTTTGGAGTATACAAAGCGTGTTCTAATGAAGAGAGCATCTTATAATTTTTCTTCCAAGATGTCTTTACACGTGCGTTTTAAAAGCTGCGTTTCTGAATAGGTTGAATAGGTCAATGATGGCGTTTAAAACTCTTGTACTAATTAACGTATTTAGTTGGCTGTTGCACGGCTTCAGAACGCCACGTTTCGATAACTCATATATCTGGTACCTTTTAAAATCAATGAACTTGTATTGCTTGGATATTTTCACATAAGTTGGTATACAAAGTGACATGTTTGTTTGCCTTATACCTTGTTTTTCAGTTCCTTTTAAAGTCCGTTTTAATTACAATGATTTTATTTAAGTTGGCATAAAAAGTGACATGTTTATTTGCCTTATATATCCTTTTTTTTTCAGATCCTTTTATATATTTTAATTGCAATGATTTCATATAAGTTGGTAAGCAAATACTAAGTGACATGTTTTTTATCCTTATGTCTTTTTTTTTTTTTTAGTTCTTTTTATAGTCCATTTTGATCGCAGTGATTTTTCTTACTTTCTACAGAACTTTATATTTAATAATTATAAGAATATATCGAGGAATAAACTTCAGAGTACAATGAAAGAGCAATATAATAATAGCTAACGTATCTCGTAGGTTAGCGGTAAAAGGCCGTGCTAGTCTTCCCTATACATTGGGATCGGATTCTGTTTGGTTGGGAAAATAAAATCAAGTCTGTGTTGTGTTAGCTAATCATCTGCAAAGCTTAATTTATTCGATTACTGAAACCAATGTCATATGATAAACAAGTGATAGGGAATTATAACATAAGTCTTATGTTCCTTCGAAGAGAGAGAGGAGAGAGTGATAAAGAGAGAGAGAGAGAGAGAGAGAGAGAGAGAGAGAGAGAGAGAACAGAGAAATTGTGCTCCTTCGAGTATATTAGTTTAATGCATTACTATATATGAACCTATCATTTCAAAAAGAACATAAGTCATTTTTCTGTAAATTGTTTCTTTTTTGCCTATTTCATATTTTTTAGGGTAGTCTCCTGTAAAGGGTAAGAACAACCCAAGCCCCAGTGTGTCTAGGTATCAAATCAGGTTGTTAAATTCCTAATTAATAGCAGAAACAACTTAAATGAGGAAAAAAACAGCTTTTTATTTTAAAAAAATTGAATTTGGTTCAAAAATTTTGGTTAAAAAAAAAAAATTGGTTCTGGAATGACCGGATTCATAGACTTATATACTTAAACTTCTTACCGTATTTGAAATCCAGAATTTAGAGAAAATTACAATATATTATTATAGTTCAATAAATAAATAAATAAATAAATAAATAAATAAATAAATAAATAAATAAATTGAATGAAACTTAAATCTAAGCACATTATATCTAACATTTATAAACGATATAATAAGCGAGTCATGACCACACAACAGAAAAATTTAGAAATTTTCCTTATTTTGCCTTTATATAAGACCCATTTTTTAATGTTTCAGGTACATGGCTTATAAGACTAACCTTTTATACCGTTTAAATATACTAATGCTTACTTACTTTAAGTAGAAAGAGAACGTGTCCGATAGTTTGGTGTTTCTTGTCCTTAACGATATCGAAAAAGGTGATTTTAAGAGCTCTTTCACTTATCTCTTTGGAGGTTATCTGAAAATTAAAGAGTAACCGGAGATTAGAAAGAGAGATTAGAAGAGCAAGAGTAAATGGCGATTACAAAGAGATTTGAAGAGCAAGATTAAGAATAGATTAGAGAAAGATTTGAAGAGCAAGAGTAAACGGCGATTAAAAAGAGTTTAGAAGATCAAGAGCAAACGAAGATAGAAAGAGATTTGAAGAGTAAGAGTAAACGGAGATTAGAAAGAGATTTGAAGAGTAAGAGTAAACAGAGATTAGAAAGAGATTTGAAGAGCAAGAGTAAACTGAGATTAGAAAGAGATTTGAAGAGAAAGAGTAAACAGCGATTAATTAGAAAGAGTTTAGAAGAGCAAGAGAGTAAACGGAGATTGGAAAGAGATTAGAAGAGTAAAAGTAAACAGATATTAGAAAGAGATTAGAAGAGCAAGAGTAAACAGAGTTTAGAAAGAGATTATAAGAGGAAGAGTAAACGGAGATTAGAAAGAGATTAGAAGAGTTTCTTAATTGAAACTATTGCCTCTAAATTAGAAAGTCTAACTTTTCGGCAGTGCATCGAACCACCAGTCATTTTTTTTCGAACCAAAACCACACCGCAAAGAAACACTAAAATTGTATGCTGCACCGCACTACACAGCACCTCACCCCACCGCACCGCACAACAAATTAAATTTTTTAACCACACCGCACCTCACTGGAATACTGAAGTTATATATATGCCTCACAGAACCACACCGCACAATAAATTCATTTTTTTTAACTGCACCGCACTGCACCGCACCACAAAACATAAAAAAATAATTTTTTAACCATACTTCACCGCACCGCACTGGATCACAATTGCATGTTTCACAGCACAACACCTTACAACAAATTCCTATTTTTCGACCAAATGGCAGCATTGAAATTGTATGCCACTCCGCAACGGTACTTTCGCCTCCCCCATTCAAAATTATTTTTATTACTAAAAAGGTGAACCTCACGGGCACGGGCACGGGCACGGGCACGGGCACGGGTCCTATTGAAGAAGGAAAGCTTTCTAGGAAGTTGTTTCTTAAGATCTACATGAAGAGGGATGAAACCTTTAACGCTCACCAGGCAATTTGATCGATCAACTGTTACAGCCATAGTACCAACAAACTCAACGACAGTGTCACTGAGTTACGAGGTATAGGACCAGGGTTCAATCCAAATCCTAGGTAAGGTAGCAATTACCTAGAGAAGATCTCTTCTTTGAATAGGGCAATGCCCGTGAAGTGTGAATCTTTTTATTATATTAAAAAAAACATATAATTTTTCTTTAAGTATTTAATACCTTGACCCTACCATTCCTATGCATAACAAGGTTCTGTTAGGCAATTCAATAATTAAATTCAAAACTAAATAATAATAAAATGATATATAATAATAAAATTAATATAATAATAATATATATAATTATTAATGATAATAATAAATAAGTAATAATAATAATAATATAATAATAATAATATCAATAATATAATAATAATAATTATAATAGATAATAATATAATAAATATATAAATAATAATATATATATATAATGTTAATGAATAGATAATAATAGATAATAATATATTAATATAATTATAAATAATTTATTATAATATGAATAATATTATAATAAATAATAATAATATGATAATAGTAGTATATATAATAATAATATAAGATATAAATATAATAATATTAATAATAACATATAATAATCATTTAATCCATGACTATTTTGTCTTTTTCTTTCAGACAAGAGTGCCTCAAGAGTGCCAGAAGAGTGCTACAAGAGTGCCCTTCAAAATTGGTTTACAGATTACAACCAAGAAAAAAAAACAATTATAAATTAATATTTATTTTTTCTCATTCATTATTTCTTTCCTAAATGGAGTTAATAGTTAGGATAAAATTTGTGGCGGCACATTTATATTAAATAATAGCTATATTCAATATATCAAATGAATGAGGCATGAAAAAAAGAAATATGATTGAAGCCTATTAGGAAAAAAGTTATGGAGTCTCAAATTATTAAATAATCGTACCAAGGCTTTAAACTAGACTCTGAAGCAATTTTATCGCAATATAAATATTTATCTATATAAAACTTAGTAAAAATGGTTATATATATAATATATATATATATATATATATATATATATATATATAATATATTATATATTATATTATATATATATATATTATAGTATAGTATATATATATTATATATATAATATATTATATATATATTAAATATAATTTTATATCTTATATATATATATATATAATTAAATATATTATATATATATTAATATATAAAAGTTTAGTATATATATATATATTTATGTTAGTGTCAAAAGTATGTGTGCTGAATGTCGTTTTATTATGTATTGGATCTTAACCATGAATACAAGTAATCTCTTCGAGTATGACCCTTGGGAGGTTACACACAGGTTCCAATGTTCCTTCCACTGTTCATAGCATAAATTCTATGAACCTAATTTTGAAACGTATGAAATGCAATGCCGACAAAATTAATTTTTCAAAATTTAAAAATTTAGTGAAATTTTAAATGTATTGTAGCACTTAATATAAATATTTAAAATATTTTAGCATCATGGGTCGTGTGCAGTAGGGGCTGAGCCACCCGTAATCAATTTCTGTGCAATGTAGTTTTCGGCGTCATGCGTTGTCGGTGTTTGTACTCCAATAATAATAATAAGTAAATAATTATGAACTAAATAAAATAATATAATTTAATAAATATAATATAATAATAATAATAGATAAATAATAATATAATAATTATAATATATAATAAGATAATAATAATAATCATAATAATTAATAATAAATAAAATATATAAATCAATAATAATATAATAGATAATAATTAATAAATAAATAATAATAATAATAATAATATATAATATAATAATCAATAATAATAATATAATATATTTTGATGCTTTTTTCAGTCTGGAAGTATTTCTTTGTACAGAAGAAATTTCTTTAATATTTTCTGGAATAAAATAAAGCTAATTGATTTTATTATAGTACCTCAAAGCTTTGTCGTATAACGTGACATGTTTCAAAGGAATCATTTTATTTTTTTTTATGTAAATATGTTTAAAAGTTATTTCTTCATTATATTGTTTATTTTTATACTGGTTAATCTTTCATAGTTTACTTCGATCACGACGGGACTACAACCACTCTTCCTCCTATAAATGCTATGCATGGAAAGTTTTCTTTTATTGTTAGTTTGGGATTTTTGTATGTTCTCTTTTAAAAATGTTTGAATACTTTACTCGACTTATACTTATGCTGCGGCATTCTCATGGTTGACGGTATTCGTTGTGTATCCGATATAGTGAGCGTTACATCCACTTTCAAGAAGCAAAGAAATAGGTACACATAGTGCGTTTCCAGAGCCGAGTTGCAGCCCGTGTGCAAGATACGACTCGAAACTCTTGGATTGAAAAAAATTACATTACCAATAGAGAACAGGAAATTGAGTACCTGAGGTGCCGAAGCCGCGGCTCGGTCGATCAGATGGCAATTGTAACAATACTCTTATTATTATATGTATCTGATTTTTGAAAGGATCGATACTAATTAGTATCCTTTACAATATAAAGTTACTAAAATATTTAACAAATTTTGGCAATGCATTTCTAGATGTTATTTTGTGAAAAGAGATTTGTTTGTAAAAAAGTATTTCCGCGCAGCCGCCGTTTATTAATATCCGGAATCAGGGTTTAACAACGGGCGCGCTGACTGTGACGTTTACCGGATGACGAGAAGTTCGCCTAAACGGGCTTCTGGCATAAGTGCATATGCGCCTGTGTGCCGCCCGGGCTGGCAGTCGGGCTTCTGGAAACGCAGCTAACGTTACTACTCTCGCCATTCATAAGCCCTTCACTAGTAGAGAAGCAGAGCTCAGTTTCAGATGCGCTTGTAGTTAAGATTCTCGAAGGTGCTCCCGCCAACTTAGCCGAAAAATATGCTCTTTAAAATTGTTTGATTTGCTCCACGTCTCACATTTTGGGAATTATTATTATTCAGTTTTATATTATATAATATGAGCTTATCATTTTCGCTTTTCATTGAAATGATGTCGGCGAAATAATAATTTTCAAGAGCATTCTTTATAGTTTTCTCTATAATGTACGGGGGAAAGTTATTGTTTATTAGCTTCTTTGTTATTCTTTTAAGATATCTTCTGATTGCACTTTTTATGAAGCCCATCGATATGGAATAAACAGAACTAATAAAATTATTTAGTATATATTTACTCACACTGGTAAAATTCATGATACAAAATACTTATTTTATATTATAACCTCAAATTAAACTTATGTTGACCATTGCCTCAGCGTTCCCAAGTTTTCTCCCTTGTATTTCCTCCACGAGCAGCCGATCTCATCACGAATTTGCAACGATCCTCATTCTCATTGGTCTTAACCCTCAGAGTCTTCTTTCCATCCGGGTCCATACCACGTTTCTTCGCCAGCCTGTCTTCACTGCAGCTTATCCAAGGTGTCCACACCATCTGATTTGCGACTATCCTCCTCTCATAGGTGTCAACCTCCGATTCCCTTGACTCTTTTATATTAGGCTCTTCTTCTTTGTCTTTGCACTTATGCTTCTAATATATTCATCCCCGTTTGCTGTATCTCCTAACTTCATAGCCTTTTGGTAGTAACCATTCTGCACGTAGATAACAATGGTGCTAGACACTCTTCGTAAATAATTACTTTCTCAAACTATAACTCTGATACGCTTTTATTAATATTTCATCAAGGATAACACAGCTTGCCGCTCTTTGCCGAAACTTCGTGTTATCCTTATGCGTGATCTCTGCTGGCACGTCCGTCCTCTGTATATTATTCCACTCAGGGTATTTAATTTCTTTACTCTTCACTTTCTCCTTTTTATAGAATCTCCCAAACCAGTCCTCCCTCTCTGTCACCATCCATCACTCTGTTTTTCATGTTCATTTGACTACCTTTTTGCTTCAAGTTTTTTCCGCGAAACATCTAGTAATTCTTTCCCATCCTTCTTAATTCACTCACACGCAATATTTCCGCATAAGTGCGAGTATGTCTTCCAATTCCCCCACGTCTCTCGTTTAACCCTCTCTAATGATTTATCAAGTATAAGCTATAACAATAGGGTGAAATACGCTGCCCGTGTTTTCACCCGTTCGCACACCTCAAACATTGTTTTTTATTTTTATACGGCTTTTCTCACATTGCACTTTGCCACTTTATAGATATCTTCGGCCATGCACACATGCCTCATCCTACTCATAATTCTTCATTTAACCTCCATACATCCATGTCCTAGTACGTGCTCAAAAGCTTCCTTAAATCATAAACACTAATAATATCCTGTTGTATTCGTAAATCTTCTTCCATACTGATTCAAGGTGAAAACATAAAGGTTTGTCGTACTTAGGGACCGACGGGGCGGGAATTTTCCGGGCCGGGGGGGGCCGGGGCTCTCTAATTTGCGGGGCTCAGGGGCGGGGCGGGGGGGCGGGCGGGGCCGGGGCGGGGCCGGGCGGGGCCGGGGCAGGGGTTAGCATAAAATTAGAAATGGTAAGTCATCTAAACGTGAAAGTTTAAAACTAGGATGAAATTTAAATATAATTCAATTATTAATAATTTTAATTATAATAAAGGATACATTTAAATTATTCAATATAAATAAATATTTGCGAAAGAATTTATTTAGAAATAATTAATTTTTCTAGAAGAATAGTTGTATTAAATATATATATATATATATAACTAAATTTAAAAATAATTAATATATATATATTATATATATATATTATATTTTATACTATAATCTCACTCGCTAATATATATATATTAATATAATAATATATTATAATCAGAGAGCTTAAGAGAAATTGTAACGATTTAGAAGAGTCGGTCTTGTTGTCTAAGTAAGATTTTTTGACAATATATTAAAGCACAAATATTTCGTTTCCTTGGTTCGAAACCTTATCAGGTGAGTTCTTTGTAAGACTGAAAGATAAATTTAAATATACGAATAAAATTTAAAAAGTTTATTGATGTACTTTGGTTTAATGTTTTTCAGGCAAATTCTGAGTGGAGTTCATAAGTTAAGAGTGGGATAAAATTGGAATTGCGCCTTTTGTCTATTGGTAGATTATTGGTTGTTAAGGATTGCAGATAGGATTCAAATAGTTGTTCTTCCTGTGTAAATCTTTTGAATGTTTGAGAGGGTCATGTTGTTAATGTTATGTTGGTATGTGTGGAACGATGTATGTGAGGGCGAATATTGATTGTCTGTGGTAAGGTATGTTTTGTTGGTAAGTCTACGCTTAAAATCATACGAGTTCGCGATGATATAAGGAGTTTGCAATGAAGCAGGAATTTATAACACATATGGGGTATGGTAGGGTCGATTATGTGAGGTCTAAGATCTACTTTGAGGGTAAGATTTCCTGAAGAGGTAGATTGAAATTATGGGGTAAGATGTTTTTTAATTGTTTAAGAGGATGTTAGGAATGGGTAGAAAGGATTCGTTTTTTAGTAGTGTGGGTTTGTGAGTGTACGGTTGATAGAAAGGGATTTTTTTGCGTAAGTTTAGGAACTCCTTGTATCATGAACTTGGGGATACACAGTTAGTTAAAAATAGAGAAAGGTAATCAAATTTCTTATAGTTGTGCTATAGTTTTCGCATATACTGATGTCCCTCAAGAATATTGATGAGAAAGTGTTCTATTTTTTGAGTGTTTGGTTGAATAGGATCGAAAACCAATGTTATGTATACTGGTTGTAAGTAGTTTAACGGTAGCCAGGAGAATATGGAGAAGTGAGATTATTTTGACAGGTGTAAGAGTCAAGGAATGGTAGGCAGAATTATTTCTCTGGGAAGTTTCAATGGTGAAATTAATCTTAGAGTTAATAGTGTTGAGGAAATTCAGAGAATAAAGATAAGTTAAGATTGGGAGGAAAAGATTCACGAAAATATATCTACATATCGTAAAGTACATTGAGCATGGATGGGGTGGAGTATGTGAAATTATTTCAGGATTCCATCAAAATATGTATTAATATAGGAGAAAGGGAGATACCATACTAATCCGAATTTGTTGTTTCAGAAATTGTTTATTAAATTCAAAGTTATGTAAAGGTGTTTAGAGAATTAATTGTTTTAAAATATCAAAAGGAAAAGGTGAATATGAAATTGTTTTCGATCATAATAAAACAGTGAAGTAGTGAAGGGTAAATCTATTTAGAGATCAATTGCTGAATATTTCCTATATATATATATATATATATATATTAATATATATATTTATATATATATATATATATTATATATTATAATTATATATAATTATATAGTATTATATATTATATATTATATATATATTAATATGCATATATTAGAATTATATATTATATATATATATATATTTATATATTTATTATTATATGTTTATTAATTAAGTAATAATTTGGATTATTATTTCGGAAAATTTTTGATTTTGTTGAAGATATTTACTTTAAATTAAATATACATTAAATTTAACAATATATTTATTCTTTTTGAATTCGTTTGATATCAGTTTTCGAATATTTTATGTTAAAAACGGAAAAATTGATCATTTGGCCTCAATTTTAAAGTTGTGAAATACATAGTGATACCAAAAAAAAGTTATATTATTTTTTTTTGTTTTTATATTTTGTATAATTTTTATAAACAAATGAGTATAGGAATTAAAATATATTTTTTGTTTGTGTGTAATTTAAATACCTGTATTCATCTTAGTATAGAATTTACAGTTAACTCACCGGTAAAAACGCGCCGGTTTTTTCCTGTTTTTGGCCGGGGCTCGGGCGGGGCCGGGGCCGGGGCGGGGCCGGGGCCGGGTGCCCGGGGCCGGGGCCCCGGTCGGTTCTAGTTACTCCTACCTTCCTGTACCCATGTGTGTTCATTCTGTGTTGTGGTTGATATCTTATCTCCAGTTTTATTCTTCCAACAGTCTTTGTCTATGATTTGCATATGTTTTTCGTATCAAGGAGACCTGATTAATTTTGCTGACTCTCGGGTCTCCTTCTGTTTATATTATGCTGGAATATAATCAGTTTGTTCCCGCAGTTCTGCTGTGACCGTTCTTTCCTTCTGCAAAGTCGATTTAGTTAGCTCCAAACATCTCTCTCTATCCACCTCTCACTTCCATTAACAACATCGAACTGCATTTCATCTCTCCGGTAGCTTTCGCATTTTGTCATTATCTTTTTATGGCATTCTTCTAGTTGCTTCTCTAGTAATTTATCCTCCGATCCTTCATCGATTGCCCTCCAACACCTCCTTCCAGTCTCTCCTTCTTCAGTTGTAGCATTTTCAACAACCTCTGTATTTAGAGTGTCTGCTATTTTTTGCTCTGTTTCACAGGGTTTCGTCACTCTTTAATTCTTAATTTCTTTGTCCTTTTCTTCTTGTGTTTTATATGTTCTTGGCCTCGTTAATAGTCTTCTTCTACTGTTAGTATATAATTAATATATCTAGTATATATTGATATTAGTATATAATATATATTATATATATATATATCTATATTTGAATGATATTATTATATATATATTATATTATATATTATTTATATATAATTATCTATATTTATATTAATAATATATAATTTATATATTATAT
>JABUQX010044543.1:0-46834 GCA_015478945.1 Trachelipus rathkii
TCCTTCGTTCTTCTTCTCATATCATACAGATTTGATTTCCAACATTTTTTTACAATAATTATATAATTTTTATCAAATATGTGTGTATATTTTTTTATTTATTTTTTTATTTTCATGATAAAATAAAGTGTCTCCTGATTAATAAATTTTATTTTTTTTACTCCAGAAAGTTTTTAAATGTTTATTTATGTTAATAATATGCAATGTTTGGCTTTCGGGATATGATGCTGTATCATATATATTTTTTTACTTGGTTATATTATTATTATATATTTTATAATATATAATATTATATATATATATATATATATTTATATAATATATATATAATATTAATAATTATTATATTTATAATAATTATATTATATTATATAATATATATTATTAATATATATATATCAGCTCACGTTTCTCATATCGCTGATGTAGGTGTAGTCGCGACCCCCAAGGTGGTAGCTGCGTGAGTACGGATATAACGAGTGGGTCGTCAGTGTGTAGAGTCACTAATAAAAAATAAAATATATTATTAAAAGCAAATATGTATACAGTTTGTTTATTTATAATAAGTAATACTTTAATAAATATATTTATTTATATATAAATATTATATTACCTTATTAGTGCATGTGTAAATAAGATGTTATTAAATAGATATTAATATATATATTAATATATACTTTTATATAAATATATATATTATATATTTATATATATTAATAATTATTAATAATATATATATTTTATATTATATATATATTATATATATATATATTATATATATATATATATTATTATATAATATTAATATATTATATTATTATATTTTAATATATTTCTCATGAATTTGATTAGTTATATAGATAATTTATTTTGGTTAAATGATTTGGGTTTGATGAAGTAAATATATGCGTTATTTGAGGTCTTCTACTCTGGTGGTTTTCGGTGGCGTCAGCCGAGTCTAACAGGTATTGGTTTTGAGAAACAGCGCGTATATTGAAGTACTTATAGACTATATAACAATGAGATATGGTAAAATTCTTTACGTTGAAGAAAGGCACGATATAGACAAGATTATTATTATTATTATTAATATTATATTTTAATTTTATATTTATTATTATGTATCTAATTATTTAATTATATATTAATTATTATTAATTGATTAATTTAATTATATTATTATTATTATTATTAATGTTATATACTCTGACTTAAATTGATATATTATTGTTATAGTTAATTAATCTATACATTAGTATTACTGGGTTGTGATTATTAAAATTATAGTATTTAGAAGGTATTACCATCATTTTTAGTGATTTTATTATAATATAAGATCCAATAATATAACCTATAATAATACCTATGATAATAGAAATTATATTTAGTAATCCTTAAATTAATAATAAATACATTATATTATCATTCCAGAATCGATGCAGTTAAGAATTTCATTATACGACAAATACCTAATATAGTAAATAAGTATATTATAACCAGTACGCTTTAGATACAGTTAACTGGCTCAACATACCACTCATTAGTGATAGATCTGTCAAGATCACAATTAGTTGACGGATGATCCTTATTACAATTACTACTGGGGAAGTGATATTCAATAATAATTTTAACTACATAAAATATTTTAAACAATGTATTTATTGTATATATATAATATAAGTTTTTTTTATATATTATATATTATATATATAATATATATATAATATATATTATATATAAAAATATAAATAATATATTAGATATATAATATATTTATTATATAGATAATAGATATAAATGAAAGTGCGTTCCTTCCATTATATTATTATAATATATCTATGAGTTTTTCTTTAATGCCATTGTGTATAAGTCACATGTTTTAATCACACGCAATACCATAAATTTTAATCACTAACATGATCAGCGTTCGCGAGCCTGTGTTTAATTCCATCTAAATATAAAAGAAATAATAGTTGGAGAATATCGTAAAATCCATAGTAGAGTTTTTCAATTTAGAGGCATATCTCCCTAAGTGCCACACTACCGAGTTCGTGAGAGACTTAAATATAATATTATTAATATATATAGGTAATTTATGATTGGGGTATATATATAGATATATATATAATATATAACTAAATACTATATATACTTTCCTTTGTAAGTATAATATAATACATATGGTATATAATAATATATAATATATATATCATAATATAGGTCCTATTTCTGTTTTTACGACTCCGTCAGTTTTTGAAATTTTTTTTTTTTTGTTTTTATCATATTGCCCTACTTATGATTACCTATGAAAATGAATTTCAGTGGTAACGACATGATTCAAAAATTCGATATATTTTAAATAATTTTATAAACAATTCACATTTATGTTAAATATATAGTTTTTAAAACATGAAATATCTCGAAAAGGTACGACACTTAAAGAAAAACCCAATTACATATTTAAAATCTGCGTATAAAAGCTTATTATTACAAAAATATGTGAAAAAACTAAAAGAAAATATATTGTTCTCGAGCCGACGGAGGACAGACGGAGGGACGTTTTGCCATACCCGTAGGTGGAAGGTGGGCGAGGACTCCCGCTACCATCCAAATACCAAAGAGCAGAGAGGGGTTTCCGGAGACTCGCTCCCGGAGAGGGGAGGAATAGTCTCCACTGATCGTTCCAGCCCGGAAGGCCTGAGAGACCCCGCCGAAAAAGCCCTTCCCTTCTGTCTATTTTTTGCGGTGTTTACACCTCTTGTGTGGTTATTTGTCCTTTATCTTTAAGAAAAAAAAAAAAAAAAATAAAAAACTGTGACGGTGTCGTAAAACGGAAAAGGTCCTTCGAACTTTTGAATCATATGTCCGTTACCATTGAAAATGTATTGTTAGGATCATATACTAAAGAAAATATACAAAAAAAAAAAAAGAAAAAAAAAAAAAAAATCAAGAACTCACAGAGCGTTAACAGAAAAGGTCCTACCTATATGATATATATATATATATATATAATATATATAATATTATATATCTTTATATGATATATATTATATATATCTTTTATATAATAAGTATATATATATGCATATAATATAATATATAATATATTAATATAAGTTCACTATAATAATATATAATATAATTAATATATAATATAGTGGTTACACGTGACACCTTGTCTGGCCTGCCGTGCGAGTAGTTATCTTATGTATATTATATATATATATATATATATATATATGGTATATATATATTATTATTATATATATTAATATATATATATAATTATATATATATATATATATATATATATATATATAATACGGGTATGGTTAACATAACTGAAACTTGTTGTGGTCCTGCCAAGTGCTCCAGTTAATCTATGTATAATATATATATATATAATATATAATAACTATATTCTATATAAATAATAATATATATATATATATACTATATATAATATCCATATATATATAATATGTGTGGTGTGTGTAGTGTGTGTGTGTGTGTGTATGTGGTGTGTGTGGTGTGTGTGTGAGAATATTTGCTATCCATGCATATTTACATGCTTTCATGCATGTATATTAGTTGGCCCTAGCATTGCTTAATAATGCATATCATTAGAGGAGAACCCACCATCGCCCTCCTTTCTCCAAAATAAGTATAGGTTCCAACGTCCATAATTCATTTTGTCCATATTTCAAGGGGAAAGACCCGGGATAGAAGTGCTAATTTAATATGATTTATCAAATATATAAATGTTCTACAGCCAAGGACCTACAAGTTTAGTGTATATTAATTCCCCGTTTAAGTGGTCAAAATATATATATATATATTATATATTATATTATTATATTAATATATATATATATTTATATATATATATAATATATATATTATATTATAATATATATATATAATTATATTATATATATAATTATATATATTATATATATTTATATATATATATATATTATTACTGTTTTTAATACTTGTTGGAGTGGTGGACGTGTTTTGGAAAGTGCTCCGGTTGAAATGTTATATCTTTATCTTATTTGAGCGTTAATTTATTATTTGATTATTATTGTATTGTGTTCTGTATTTATCTTGTGGATGTGTGGTTTTTTTTAAATCATATGTTTTGTTTTAATTGAGAATTTTATTAAATTTTTGTACCAAAGTGATATTAATCATTTATTCGTTTCGGCGAAGTTTAAGTTGGAATTTTAAAAGATAAGTTTTGGTTTGAATTTTTTTTTTTTCTTTGTAGGTTTTAATAAATTTCTGTAGTTTACTTCCAAGTTGTTTATATTAAATTTTTGTTTTTTCATTGTTTAGTTGACTCTGGAATATAGTAAATGAGATTTCAGTACTTCTAATGTTTTAATGTTGACATTTAGTTATGTTCAAGCTTGATCCCCTATTTGGTCTTGAACTTTCACTACGTTTTTGTACATGTGTTCGTGTAGAGTTGTGTGTGTGTGTGTGTGTGTGTTGTGTAAGTGTGTGTGTGAAAGAGAGTGGCAGATTTGCATAGGCGCGGGCTTTCTATTACTTTACCAACATCCGAGGCTTAAAATCTAAACTTTGCCTCATGTGAATACACTTAATCTAAACTCTAACCCTAAACCTTTTTGCTCTTGGTCAAAGACTCAGCTCCGATAAGACTTCACCATACAGCTCTTCTAATGTATTTAATGTATGACAATTTTTCATGATGTTCGTCTGAAGGGTGGAGTGTGTGCCTATTGTAACATTAATACCCTTGTAACACGTTCTCGCGAAATCTCGAATCGCCTAAACTTCGATGCTCTGTGGCCTAAAAAACTTTCCTTCCATTCTACTGACAACCTTGAGATTTCAGACTTTATTTCTCCCCTAAAAGAACAGTATATTCTTCCTCCGTCGTTGATTTTCGTGACGGGGTCTTGTGGTTGACGATTATATCTTCTTAGCTAAATACTGAAGTGCTCTATTTAGGGGATTTCAAATGTACACAACACTGAATGGTTGGGAATCCTCTCATACTGATTTAGGTGGGGGAGGAGGCCGAATCATTCAGTACATTACTCAACGATCTGGAGCCAAATCTAATTCTTAACGATCTGGAACAGATGTTTAGGAATCGTCCTAACCAATTCTTGAATCTTTCTTGAACCTATGTTTCACCACTTAGTCCTTTCTCTCTATATAAGTACACTACCTTCGCTCCTAATGGTAAATCTGACCACCACAACCTTATATCTCTAACTTTAATACTTTCTCTCCAACGGCTCTATCATCCTGCCCAACGCGTTTTTTCTGGCAAGGTACTTTGATCGGGGTGATTGGGGGGCCTTGCGTCGCTTTCACGCTAACTATAATTTGGAATGGCTGCTTGAACTCTGATGACGCTTCGGCTTCTGTCATTAAGGAATGGGAGCTGTAATCGTTGACGGGATGAGCACATTCATTCCTTTTCACGACTAAATCTTTCTCTCTCATCATAATCCATGGGTTCGATAGTGCCTGTTCTCTGGCCATTAATCAGGCTTAGAGACAGCGTCTTATGGGGTGGAAAAAATTTACTCGTTCTCTACTAATCACTCTCGCTAATTTTCATTCAGTCAAAAAAATTCGTTGCAGGGATATACTCTTCGACGAGCAGCGGCTTATCAAACGAAAGTGCGCTACCTCCTTGGTTTCTCCTACTGACAACTCTCTCTGCCTCTTGCCAAAAACATCTCTACACTTTCTGTAAATCTGCCTTTCTTCCTCTCATTTTCCGATCTGATGGCTCTGTTGCTAAAACTCTCAACTGAAAAGGCCAAATCTCTTCGGCCCTCCTATTTTCCTCTAACTCACCCTGGATGATTTCTGGCATTCCTCATCCTCCACTTCTCCTCTCAGGTGTCCTATGTCTTTTTCCTGTGCCTGTGATTATATTTGATCAAGTGCAATGGGCTCCTGAAGATCGGTATGAAAACGTTAAGGAAGGCGGGGGGCCTCCGGATGGCAATCCCTCTCCGAGTTTTGAAGGAGAGTGGTGCTTCGAGGAATGTGCACCCTCCCCTCTGTTTACTATATTTCTCTATAGTCTCAAATACTAACTACTTTCCCTCAGTGTTGGAAGACGCACAATGTCCAACCTATTCTCGAAAAGACGAAGCCGCTCTGATCCTTCTAACTATCTTTAATCGCCCTATAGCTCTCACCTGTATCTAATCTAAGATCTTTGAAACCTTCTTACTCTCACTTCTTAGAACATCTGGAATCTCAATTTCTTCTTTCCGATCGCCATAAGGCTTTCCGGCCGTTTCGAGGTCTACCTGTGATAATAACTTTCCTAATTTTAACCAATTTATGGTTTCTGCTCTTAGTAACTACGGGGAGGACTTGCGTGGTGGGCTTGAATAATCCCAAAGCATTTGACCGGGTATGGCACGCGTCCCTACTCTCTCCAAGCCTTCCCCTCCTTTGGGTTTTCCTCCTTCTGCTTAGCTTACTCTCCTTCTCTTTGTTCTTTCAAGTCGCTCAATATCGGCTGTGGTTGATGGAGGGACTTCTTCTTCTTTTTTTCTGTCATAGTGGTGTTCCCTCAAGAGTTTCTGTCTTAATCTTCTACTTTATTCTTACTTTTCATTAATGATCCTTCTCACCTGCCATCTAACTCTACCACTCATATGCGGATGACTCGACCCTTCATTTCTTCAACTCATTTCCATTCTGCTCCCTCTTTTACTTCTAGAGAGTATTCTATTCTTAATCTTTCCGATTCTATTTCTCGCTGATCTGGATAGATAAAATTTCCGGGTTGGGTCGTCTCTGAAACCTTTGATAGAACCATTCAATTCTTTAAAAAACTCCTAACTTCTACACAAAAATTACAATTACAAATACACCTTCTAACTTTCCTATCTCTTTCGACGAGTTCTCTCTTCTCTCCTGTTGATCAATAAAAACATCCTTGGCTTAACATAACAAAAAAATGTCTTGGAAACCTCACATCAACAACGGTTGCTAGGGCGGCCTCCAAAAAACTGGGAGTTCTCCTGTTCAGATTGCGAGATTTTTTTTCTCTCTTCTCAGTTTACTCCAGCATACAAGGGTCTCATCGCCCCTGTATGGAGTATTGTTCTCATAATTGGGGGGCTCCTGGTTTCATCCGGCTTTTGGAGAGGGTCCGAGTCATAAGCCAAAAGGCTTATAAACTTTTCTGTACTTTCAAAGTTCACTTCGACCCTCTATCTTTGCGGCGCGATGTTGGTGCTTTACTCTTTTCTATAGGTACAGCGCAGCGGCAGGTGTTCGAGGGAAAGCTTACCAATCGCGTACCACCAACCTTACGACGCCCACCCTCGATAGCAATAAGGCCTGTGGCTGCTGCTCTGAACACGAGCTAGGTTGCGGTCTTCTTACCCATCTTATCACGTGCCATATCTGGTTACTGTGGAATTCTCTTCCATCTCCTGTGGTTCCTACTCAAGTTTAATTTCTCTCACTTTAAAGCCTGCGTCACTGTGCTCATCTGTGTACTTTACGCTAGTGGAAAATGAAATTTTTAGCCCGTGCAAACACCCCCCTCCGAATAGTGGCTTTGCCCGTGAGTGGGTGGTGACAACCTGTAATATATATTATATATACTATATATAATATATATATATAATAATTTTATTTTATATATATAATATATATAATATATATATATATATATATATATATATATATATATATATATATATATATATATATAAACTAAAATTCATTCTCAATATTTATATAATTTTTCGCTGTTTTATATCTACATGAGGTGTGTTTTTTTTTTCATTTAACTTTTTTATATTTTTTATTCAAGTGAGTCCTCCCAAATGTGTTGATGTGGGCAGGTTTCTCTGTGATTACAAAGATGGATATTGGAATTTTCGTAGATATCATTCTCCCTCAGATTCCGACAGTTGTCCAATCACTTGTTACAACGAATATGGAGAGTTAGTGTGCTACGAGGAGTTGGAAGGGTATGACTGCGACTATTATGATTATCATGACTACTATGACGATTACTATGATGATTATTATGATGATTACTATGATGATTACTATGACGATTACTATGATGATTACTATGACGATTACTATGATGATTACTATGACGATTACTATGATGACTACTATGATGATTATTATGATGATTACTATGATGATTACTATGACGATTACTATGATGATTACTATGACGATTACTATGATGATTACTATGATGACTACTATGATGATTACTATGATGATTACTATAACCACTACCATTAAGATTACTATAACAAAATAAACTTCGCTACAGGCAGGATGCAATGAAATTTTTTACCGCATTCTAACAATTTATAATTTAAAATAAACTATATATATGTTATGACCAAATTAGCAGTATATTAACTGTTAAATTTCTTTATATTTGTTCTAAAAATGTAAAGATTGCAAATACAGATTATAAAGCTTTTACTGTTTTTGATGACCTACAGTCTAAATATTGACTTACTGCAGTTCTGGAACATCATCATGATTGAGGAAAATACTAGAAAACATGAACCTACCCTATACTGAAATGATTGCACATTATATAGACCACGGGGATGGTACCTTCTAGGAAATAATGAATGAATTACGTTCAAGATTAATTATCAGTTGGTGGTTCTTTGTTTGTGTACACGAGGTCAGATGATAATCTTTCAAATCTTGGTCTCAATCTTATACATACTATAATAAGTATAGGTGAAACTGATTAAATCATCCAAATCGAAACCTTTTTTATAACATGGAGTATAAGAAACGTGATCAAGTTCATGTGTAGAAAATTAAAGATAATTTCTGAATAAAATTCACAGCTTATTTTAAAATTTTAAACAGTCTTGATCGAAATATATAGTATTATAATCATATGCTTTATATTATTATATAGCTATAATCATATAAATAGATATATTAGTGTATATAATTATTATATTCGATATATACTATTAGTATATATATATATATATATATATATATATAAGTAGTAGGGAAACTACCGCCACCAGCACATTCCCTTTCTTCGCGCGGTCTCTATGCTGGTACACGCTCACTCGGCAGCTTCCTTACTACTTAAGCTACTTTTTTAATTATTTTGGGAGACAGAGTAAACAAAACGTTAAAGAAACTGAATAATTTTCCAGTTAAAAAAGGGATCTGGTAAAATTGATGAGAAACGTTAAGGAAATTGAATAACTTTTCAGGTGATAAAAATTGTTTGGTACACTCTAATTTCGCTCACTTCCCAGTTTCCCTACTACTTAAACAATATTTTGTAAAGTCAGTTTTATAACAGATTTTAAGAAATTTATTTATAATAAAAAAAATCTGTAATAAAAATGGTAATATATTTTATTCGTCATGGAAGAAAATACACTTTTGAAAGTAGAGATTCTTATTGCTTTAAATGTGAAGTTAAAGCAGATATATGGAGGGATAATTTAAGTAGAAAATTTTAAAGTTTATGCTATGAATGTGAAGAACTTTCAAAAGTTGACTAATTGTTTTGATGAAAAAAAAGGGAATAGTAATAATTATAAACCTTATCGTTCACAATATACTCAGCACAATCAGGATTTACCATTGAAATATTCATCAAGAATCTATTTAGAGAAAATTATTAAAAAGTATTATAACAATCATGAAGATATAAAGAAGAACTATGATAAAATATTAGATTTTAATGATAAATTAGAGCAAGATTATCAGAAGATTAAAAGTCAAAAAGAGAGAATTCGTTAAATTGACATTATATTATCAAAGTTGCTACAACTATGGGATAAAAAAATGTGATCTTTCAAATTCAAGAAAATTTTAATCCAAAAGTTGGTGAACGAATATCAGAGTATGTTAAAATGTATGTAAAATTAACAAATGCGAGTTGATTGAGTAAAAAATGATGTTTGCATTATATTTAGCTTTTCTTATATATAATATATTTTTCCTTTTAAATATTGAATTATCTAAAATTTATATTATGGTATTCTACACCAAAACTTTGAACTATCTAAATTTTAAATTATGATATTCTCGACCAAAAAAATTGCATTTAAATATTGTTTTCATTAAAAAGAAATAATTTCGACTATCATTCAAGACATTCCCAAACCTTCTTGGAAGATATACATTAGTAATCATCTTCACATTGACGTAGAATAGCAATGATTATAGTTATTTGGTGGATATTTTTCTAAGTTCAATTACTTCATAAGGAACTTCTTTAGGTAAATCAGATAATTTTGTGATTTGTAAACAAGTAGTTGAATATTTAAAATATTTTAATATAATTCTGCTTTATTCTCCATTTATTATAGAGAAAAAAAAAGTTTATTTAATTTTTTTTCATCTTTAAATTTCGTCAAATTTCATCTCTTCTTTAAATTTATTTAATTTTTCTTCAACAAATTTAAATTCTTCTACTATATTTTTTATTTCATCTTCGTATTCTTTACTTCAAATTTAAATTCTTCTTCAAATTTATTTAATTTTTCTTCAACAAATTTAAATTCTTCTACTATATTTTTTATTTCATCTTCATATTCTTTACTTCAAATTTAAATTCTTCTTCTTTAAATTTATTTAATTTTTCTTCAACAAATTTAAATTCTTCTACTATATATTTTATTTCATCTTCATATTCTTTACTTCAAATTTAAATTCTTCTTTAAATTTATTTAAAATTTCTTCATCAAATTTAAATTCTTCTATCATATTTTTTCATCAATATTTTCTTCAATATTTTCAAAACTTACACACCCAACTTAAACTCTATCATCACAATAAATAATGAGACCGGAAGATATAAATAAGAGATGCACAGAATATTTTTTATTAATAAAGTTATAACCATTAAATGATGTAGAAAACGCACGATCGTGCATTTTTAATGTTATTAAGTTTTGTGTTATCAATCTCGTTTACTTTAAATGCTGGGCTTGATTAAACATCAAACTTCATCAAGATGAATTGTCATTTAATTCTGAAGATTTGCTAGAAAGAACTATCCATAGTTGATATGTGTCTAAAGCTATAGGGATTTTCATCTGTCCATTAATTAACAATTTTGCTGATATATGTTGATTTATATCTTGACGAGTTTAATATATATTATCTTTAATATATAATTATATATATAATATTATACCTACTATATATATATATATATATATATATATTATAATTGTATCAATGAATCCTTCATAAGGCACATAACATAACGTTTTTTCAGAGGCAACTCCTTTCATACCTAATATGAATGGGAACTTCCCCCAATTCTAATTTTGAATTAGTTTGGAAAATTATTGTTTCATAAGCACATATTTCTTTTTTTTTACATTTGCAGACCATTATTAGTAATAGTGTTCATGTTTTTATCGAGAATTGATATCTGGTTATTAATCATTTTTAAAACGCTTTCAAAGCCATCTTTAACAAAAAGATTATTATGTATTTTTTTTTAATTTTCTCCCATTTAAAGGGGTTTTTATCGAGACGACCGGTGGTCAATTACCTTGACCATAAGGCTCGCCCCTTTTATATTAACCGCTACCCCAGCTAGGGTACCGACCGGGGCGGGAATTTTGCGGGGCCAGGGGCCCGGGGCACGGGGCTTTTGCCTCTAATTTGAGTCGGGGCCGGGGCCGGGGGCCAGGGGGCTAGCTAAAATTAGAAATGTAAGTCAAAAAACTGAAAGTCTTTATACTGCATGAAAATTAAAATATATTTCAATAATTAATAATTTTAATTTTGAAAAAAGGAATACATTTAATTACAATTCAATTAATAAATATTTTCGGAAGAAAGTTTTAGAAAATGAGATTGATAGTAATTGCAAAAAGTTGTATTATATATAATAATAGTATACTCATATATATATATATATCTTATATTATAATATATTAATTATATTATAATATACATATATATATATGTAGTATATAGTGAGAAAATAGGTAATATATATAATATATATATATTATAATATTATTATATATATATATATATATATATTACCCATAGTGAGTATATATATATATAATAATATATATTTATTTATTATTATATTAATATTATATATATTACTATATTATACTATATATATATACTATATATATATATAGTTATATATATATATAATATATATATATTGTATATATATTTACCATATATATATAAAGAGGCATAAGTAAATTTAAAGGAAGACCGACTAAGAAATAAACACGGGTGTGTATACAGGGATAGTGTTAAAAATTATCTCTCTCAAAAAAAAATGAAGAAGAGCCTTTACATTCGAGACTTTAACTGCCAAGTTCCTCCATCCTCAGAACTAACAATGAAATAAATTTAATTTTAAAGCAAAATTAATAAAAACTAAAAAATAAAAGTAATTATATACAAGTAAAAGCACAAAAGGCGACAAAAAATTGTTCACTTTACTTTTCATGATGTTTAAGAATTTAGTTTTTTCAGATAGGTTTCTTCTTGTTATCTTGATCAAGATTAAAAAAATCCCTCAGATATATTGAAATTACACTTAGTAGAAAATGAAGTTTGCAGTAATCGATTTAGATTTTTATCTGTAGATTTAAATATAAAAAGTTGCGCCTTCCCATTGCCTAAAAATGGCGATCATTTAGAGATAATGCCTAAAAATGGCATACTCTCGTTCCCTTCTTCTAAACTTTTCACCTTTTATGTTGATCTAATCTCACCTTGAGGGTCTTTAAAGTTTTCCCACAAAAATAAGAGTTCGCACATGAGAAACAAGGAAATCCTATAAACTCCACCAGCCACTTCCAATTTAGCAGTATTATTTTTATATAAAATTTGTGAAAAGAGTATCAGAAAAACTAAAAAACAATTTTTAATACAAATAAACGATTAAGCATAAAATTGATGTCAAGAAGTTGAGGTGAAAATGGGAATGACTTTAATATTTTCAGATATGTAGGGATTGTGTTCCCTCAACCAAAAAACTAGAGTAAGCATGTTTATATTTTCGATAAAATAAAAAAATGGGATAACTAATTTTTCGAAAGTTCGAAGATATAATCAATTTTCTTGTTTAAGATTTTCAGGATCACAGTAGTTGAAAGATCTTAAAACATATTAAAAATAATATTATTTTTAAATGGAGAGAGGATGAGAAGGATAAAAATGAAGCAATTGGTTAGTAATGTGTGGGTTTACGATAAACTTTAAATGAATAAAAAGAGTCTAGTATGACCATTATTATTAATAATGCCTAAAAAATCCCTATTCTTTTGAAGCTTGTAATCATAGGTAAACTTGATAGTTGGGTTAAATTATTAATTTGTAATAAATCGATCAATTGGAAAAGAGGTAGGGTACTATGGTAATGACGTCATCAAAAAAGTGGTGTAGATGAAATCTCTTGTAAATCTACGGAATCTGTGGAAGGAGCTAATTATATAAAAGAAATATTCCATATATAAATTGGCTAAAGATAAGACTCAAACTACCACCCATAATTGCACAAATATTTGTCGATAAAAATTACTATGAAGTAAAATACATTTTGGGACATACCAAATTTGTAGGACAATTTAATAATTGGGTATGGGAATAGGGACCATATACTACAAAAAATTGGACAAAAATTCCAAAGTTGTGGAATAGGAACATTGTGTAAACAGACTAGTAACGTCAAAACTAGTTAAACAATGATTAAAAGGAAATGAATCTGCCTATTTTGTCTATAAAGTCCTTGGCATTTTTATATGTGTGGAAGATACTGTGCCTAATAAGGGAGAGAGAAAAGAGGCCAAACACTTATTTAATTTAAGAAAAAACATCATTTTCGCGCAGATATAATGGTCTAAAATGGGGACACCTGTAAACATCATAAGAAAGTTGAATCATTTTTTGCGCCTTTTGTTCTTTTTACTTGTATATAATTTTTAACTTTTATTTTTAGTTTTATTAATTTTGTTAAAATAAATTTATTTTCATTGTTAGTTCTGAGGAGGAAGACTGCGTTAAAGTCTCGAAACGTAAACTTTCTAATTTTTAAAGAATGTTAATTATCCATGTTTTATATATTCTTAGAATGGTTTCTAAAATTACTTTGTTCTCTTTAATGTTAATAGAGATTGAGTTGAAGATTAAAAATTCTTTAATTTATTTGTTATATAATATATATAATATATATAAATATATTTAATATATATATATATATTATTTAGTAAGGTAATATTATATATATATATTAATTATAACATATATATAATATATAATATTAATACATATATCATAATATATACTATATATATATATATTAATTCAATTAAATAAATATTTTGAAAGAGAGTCCGAAAATCATTTGATTTTCTTGAAGATATTTACTTTAAATAAATAAATACATTAATCCATTTTAACAATTATATTTATTTCCTTTTCCGAATTCGTTTGATATATCAAAATTTCGAATATTTTTATGTTAAAAACTCGGAAAAATTATAATTTGGCCTCAATTTTATTTGAAATCATAGTAAATACCAAAAAAAAATTGATTATATTTAGGTATGTTTATATATTTTGCATCAATTTATAACAAAGGAGTAATGGAATTAAAATATATTTTTTTATTTTGTTTGATTTAACCCTCTATTATTTAGTGTAAATTTACAGTTAACCCCGGTAGAAAACCCCGGTTTTTCCTGATTTTTGGCCGGGGCCGGGGCCGGGGCCGGGGTCGCTAAAAATGGCCGGGGTTGGCCGGGGCCGGGGCCCCGGTCGGTTCCTAACCCAGCAAGCAAGTCTTAGGAGAGCAATGCTCTTCTTAATTATCATTTTGCTCAATTCTAAGCTGGTAACCGACACTGGGAGCTTCTTCAGATGTTCGAAAAGACTTTTCTTGATTACTCCCAGTGCTCCCACCACTATCGGGATCACTATATTTCATCAATTTCCCACATTCTTTTTATTCGTGCTTCAATCTTCGGTATTTCAATTCCTTTTCACGTTCATAAGCCACCAAGTTATTGTCTAATGGAACTCCCACCTCTATTAAATAGCATTTATGTTCCCTCTTATCTTTCACTAATATGTCAGGTTTATTATGGGTGATTGCTATATCAGTTGGGGTAGCACAATCATATAATATCAACGCCTCTTCATTTTCTTCTATTTCTGAGGGATTATGGTTCCAGTAGCTCATCACTTCCAATCTGATATTATACTTCTTGCACAATTTGAAATGTATAAGACTACAGATGGTGTTGTGTCTTTCTGTGTACAGATGACGATTCAGTAGAACTTGACACCCCGCTAAGATGTGAGAAACGGATTCCGTGTCCTGCTCACATGCTCTAAATCTGGCACTGATGTTTTCTTTTTCAATGTGCTTCCTGTGCCATCTTGTTCGAAGAGTGCGATCTTCTGCAGCTGTTACCATTCTTTCCTCTTCTGCTCTAAGTATGCCTTTACTGAATATTTCTAAAGTATAATTGCGATTGCTATATTATAATTTCATTCAAAATCGTTTATACTGAGAACGTTATGAACTCATACTTCAATTGGTTTATATGTTTTTGTTTTCTGTTCTCCCCATATCTGTCTTTATGATATTTCATTCTTATTTTTGTTGTTTTCTCCTCCCATCCCTGGACATGATCAGTTGTTATATTGTGTGCCCGCATGTAGTCTCTTCTTTTTTATAATGGAGGTCGAGTCTGATTTGCTTCTTTCATGCAGACACACCCACTGTATGAATTTCTTTGTTGAGCTCTCCAGGTATTCACTCCATTCCGATGATCTCTTTCTTGTATACCTGATCCAACTCAACCATTCCCAATCCTCCTTCTTTCCGTTCTGAGTACAATCGAGACAATATTAGTCCCTTGTAGATCATCATATGTGCATTTAGCATTTTCTGGCCGAGATGTCAAGTTGGCTCAGATCTTTTTGATACCAATCTATTATCCAGCAGCTATATAAGATGACTGGAACCGCAAACGTTTTAATGGCCTATACTGTATACTATACAAAAAGTTGTCGACCAAAATGCTGTCGACAATTTGGACATTTTTTAAAAAATGTATCGACCATTTTGACAATAAATTTTTTTTTTGCTATATCGATTATGAGATATATTACTATCGATATATCATATTGACATAAGGTAAATTTTTTTTGTTTTTTTTTGTTTTTTTTTTTTAATTAAAGAATACCCCAAGGGTAAACCGGAGAGATGGCAGGATTCGGGGTCTCTCGGCCTTCCGGGGAACGACAGGGTAGGACTATTTCCCCCCCCCCTCCGGAGGGTCTCCGGAACCCCCGCTCTTTGGCATTTGGGTGTCCGCGGGGGTTTCCTGCCGCCCCTCCCCTATAACGGGGTATGGTAAATCGTCCAACTTTCTCGCTCCTTAGTCGCTGCGAGTCCCCTTTATTGCCGTGTAAATACCTTAAAACTTCTATATAATATATAATATATATATAATATATATATATATATATATATTATTGAGTATATTTTATTAGTATAGTAATATATATATTTTACAGGTTGTGTAATCAGGACCACTCACGGGCAGAGCCCTAATTCAGGAGGAGGGGGGTTTGCACGCTAAAATTTCAATCCACTAGCGTAAATTACGTAGATGGGCACAGACGCAGCCTTCTCAAAGTGAGGGATTAAATGTCAGCAGGAAACACAGGAGATGGAAGAGAATTCCCACAGAAGATCAGATGTGGCTGGAAAAGAAAGGGAAGCACCGAAAAGATAATAGCCTGGTAGTATACCTCACATCCAACACAAAGTGGATTCGGGCGCAGCCACAGCACCGAACTGTGTTTGAATCGCCTTGTGCTACGAGCGGCCGTCCGTAAAGGGGAGTGACCGCTCGAGGTGGTAAGTATTCCCGTCAACACCTGCCCGCCCTTGCGGTGCCTATAGAAAAGAGATAAACCGCCACCAACTGCGTACCGCCAAAGATAGAGGGTCAGAGTGAACTGGAAAGTAGCAGAAACAGTTATAAGAACCTTTTGCTTTTGATCTGTCGAACCCATTCCAAAAGCGGGTTAAACCAAAGCCCCCCGCAGATATGCCAGAACAAGTTACTCCATGAGAGAGTAAAATAAGTATATATAATAGGTTAATATATAGTGATTCATATTATATATAAGTATACTCACCTTAATATAGTATTATATATAATATAGTAGAATATATATAGATATGTATTAGTATATATGTGAGATTAGCGCCAGTACTGTATATATATTAAAAAAATTAAATGATAAGTGAGTACCGGTAGACTTCTAATCGAATTGACGATTTAATGTGTCGACAGATTGAACACGCATTTATAGAAAATTTTTGTAGACCAAAATCCTGTCGAGCTTTTGACACCTTATGAAAATTCTGAAAATTGCGTGTCGACCTTTTTCACCAACTGGTCGACAATGTTGGTGTGTATAAGTGATAGCCTTAGCCAACATCAAGAGTTCGACTTATTATTTATATGTCTGTGCTGAAGAAGTTTTTTACGATCTGCATAATCTGTCTGGTATTTTCTCTCCCCTATTGGGTGTCTAGTATTAAACTTTGATTTTCCCATATAGAATAGATGAGCAGATAATTTTTGGTTCTTTTCATTTCTTGGATTAATCCTGTAACCATTTTTCATGTTATTTATAAAAATTCCTCAGGGGGTTAATGGCCGAGTATAAATAATAGTGGAGAGAGAGAATCTCCTTGGAAAATACCTCTCCTTAATTTAACATTTTTTATTTCATACCCTTTCTCAATGACTTTAATTTCAAGTTAAATCTTTCCAATTGTTCCCATCTCCTCTGTCTTATAAAAATTTTTACAACGGATCAGTTGATTTTGATGATATTTATAAAATTTTACTGTAATCCAACTATGAAAAGAACCCTGTCGTAAGGCCTTCTGATAATCAATCCAAGCCATTCTGAGATGCTTTTGTTTTTGTCTACTATTTTCCATTATCATTTTTGTTTGATTAATAGTTGATCTTTTAGTACCATAATGCATTTTCTAAATAGAACCTTTTTGCCTTCCCTCATTTATTATAGTTGTTCGAGTCTTCTGCAATAGCTTGTGATACAATCCGAGGTTAATTACTAGCAGTTGTGATGTTTTTATAATACACGTAGAAATACAATGTTATAGGTATATATTTAGATGGATTTTTTGTCTCCAATATTAGAAGATTGTGGGATCAAGGAACTGTAATCTCCAGTCGTTGGATGCCACTCGTCTGGCAGGTGGTTCCTCCTTTTCAATTAATAGACTGTTGTAAGCATTTCTATCAAGTGGTTCACTTAGGTTGTAAATTTTTCTTTAGCCATGATATTGTGAACTGTTCAAGGTTCTGGGGGATTTTCCCATTAAAACGTTTCTTATGATCCCTTCCTGTCAATTCTTCACATATAGGTGGAAAACCTCATTCCTATTAAAGTTGTGTTTATGCATGCAGGCTGTTAATAATTTCATTTCATCTGCTTGAGCATTATGCTCTTTTCTTGTCCTCATAGATATTTCTCCAAAATTGATTTAAATTTCCTCCTTTTTTTAGTGGGGTTTTACTATTATGTTGTCATATTTTTCAGTTCTCTAAATAATCTTCCTTGGTCTTGATGAAACATCTGTCTTGATTTTTCTTTTCCATTTTTTTTCATATCCTCGTTGAGTTTTTTACTCTAGCTGCCAAGATTTAGTTTTCTTCCTCGCAATGGCATGGTGACATTTTTCGTTTGCCTGAATTATCTCTTTGCGCTTCTATATCATTTTTCTCGTGCTTGCCTCTTAGTAATTTCGACTCTTAATTCGTTTCTTTGATAAGCTGTTAATATTGATTATTTCTCCTCTTATTTTTTGTATCTCTTTTCTAACCAAAATTTCAAGGTGGTTTTCCTAATCAACTTCCTTTCTTTTTTGTCTCTTTAACTTCTCCAGTATCCAAAATATCTGCTATGGCTCTTTCCGTTGCATAATAGAGTCTATTTAACTCTGTATGTCACATGATCAAGTGCAACCTATTTCCTATGCTAATGCCCTAATTGGCTAACCCCATATCTTGTTCAATTCATACCAATTGTTTATCTTTTTTTAATTTTTTGGTCGCTTATCAGAACCCTACCTCATAAGAATCTTGTGCTCTCTGTATAATGCGAGACAATTTTTTTGTGAACATTTTCATCTATGAGTGTTCTGCTATTTGTATATATGACTAGTTCGCTTTCATTCTATCGCGATTCCATTATGCTTCTTTCTCGTTGTTAGCAGAGGAAGTTTGAAAGCTCCAGAATTCAGTCTTCGCTTACATTTACTAGACTTCCATTGTTTGGTAATGTCCGTTTTAATTATATATTGGTTCTTGCGCGGCGAAGATTCCCTTCTATCGTCTTTCCTTCTTCCTCTTAGATTCTCTTGTTGGTCTTCTTGCCAGGTCCGAACTGGTGGCTACTAAATGTTGAATGATGCATATACTTGTTATCTCCGGTTGGTTCTCTCGTTTGCCTGCCTTTTTATTTCTTTTTTTTTTCTTTTTATATAATATTTTGAATCGGTTCTCTTTTCTTACTTCCCATATACTCTTTTTTTTCACATGTTTTACTCTTTGTACAGTATAATGATTGTCCTTTTGACCGCTGTTTTTATCCATTGTAATCATTATTTCCATGATAAAGCTGCAAATTGCATCCTCGACTATATATTCTAGCCCTCATTTTAATTTTCTTAATGTTCCATTGTCGTTGGATGTGTAGCCTTGTTTTCTATTTTCCAAATCTTCTTTCTTTCTTTATTATAATTAATATGTCCTGTTTTAATGACATAATTCGCTTTTCCTATATTACTTGGTTATATTTTTTCTCTAAAATTGCTATTTCCATATCAGTCCATTGAGCACTTGTTACATATTTCCAAAACTGATTTGTTTTTCTTTTCAAGAAGAAGTTCCCACATAATAGCCACAACATTAAATATCTCATATTTCTCCGAGTCGCACATCTTACCTCTCTGCTGAGTGCAAAGTTCTGTATTCAGTTTTCTTTATCCACCTATTGCTTTCACATAGTCAATCAACTTCTTTTTCGATTTGTACTATCTGATCCACACTGATGACAGTCTTTTCTTCCTTCTTTATGTTAGTAGCGATACTTGAAAATCTAATATCTGGATTTATTCTCAAGGCAAGTTTTTACTGGAGCTATGATGTTTTTTTTTTGGGACGCATATTTGTTCTTAGCATCCTGCTTGGATGTCTTTTTTATTGGGAATGTTTGGGTATTTGTTGTATCCTTGTTAATAGGTTACCGTTGTCTCCTGCGATATGAGAGAGTGCGTGTTGAAGAGCTATACTTACGGGCACCTTAACGGTTTGTAGGGGTCATGCTTTTTACCTTGTCTAACTGAGTGTTCAATGATGAATTCGGGACTATGTCAGAGAGACTCATCTGACCGAACTCTCAATCTGCGAAAGTCGAGCTCGGATCTTAGTGGCTCTCAACCTTTTCTGGTTTGACTCCTGATTTTATGAGAGGACTAGGATTGACTGTGCTCATCCGAGCTCCGTCCCCCCTCACCTATCAATCCCAATGAGGAAGGTCCGGCCCCAGGGCTTCCGATTTCCTGGCATGTTTTTTTAATATTTCTTCTTTTTATGAGTTTTCTTTTTTCTCAGTTGATGTTTGTTCGCTCTGCGAGTCATGACCTCCGCAGTGGCCTTCCTCTCTCCAATCATTTTGGTCACAGAGAAGCCACTCCGGCACTCATGTCTCGCAGAGATCTCCCCCACCACCGAAAAGGTCAACAATCTCCGGGGGAGGTCAACAATCTCCGGGGGAGGTCAATAATCCCCGGGGGAGTTTAAATATTATTTCTTCAACAATTTTTTTAATATGATAATCTTCAGATTTTAATTCGATTATTGATTTATTTAGAGTGTTCAACTTGTTTTCGGTATTTATACTAATCTTATCATACTCCATTTCTAACGATATTAAACTTCGATTTATCTTTTCTAGGGCATTTTTAAATTCATCAAGCTTACTTCATATTTCAGTAGCTAAATTATCAGTATAAATTTCTGTAGAAACCATTTTCTTCTTGAGGATTTGCTACATCTGCTAACCTTTTATCTTCAATATCAAAATTATCTTTTCCGTCTAAATATTTAAATCCTATTCCTGGAGACCATCGAGGTCCAGAAGATCCTTATTTTGTTTAAGGACCACTACCATCTTTATGTTAACACTCATTTATTAAAGAAAACAAATTTCATGAAGAAGGGAATTAAAATCTATTTTTAATAGGGCTAATCCATAAAGAACTATTAAACATAAATGCCAGGAAATAGCATGGTCATATTTTTGAATTTGACAAGTTGAATAAACAATATCACATTTCATAAAATTTTCAAATTCTAAAGGAGGATCTACACCGATGAATCTAAAGAGTATCATAAATTATTATTATTATATTCAAACCAACATGTTCAATGCGTTCCAGAACCTTTAATTGAATCTTTCATAATTCCACATTCATTTCATTTATTAGAATTGTTTGGAAAAGTATCTCTAAAATAAATTCTTTAAAATTTGGAACTTTTTAGTCTCTTAACATATTTTATAAGATCACATTGACTCAGGGGTTTATTTGGATATTTAATTTCTGAAAGGTTTCAAATATAATCCCTCGCCAGGTTTTCCACGAGGGTACGGAGCTAAAAAAAAGACCTTTTCCTTTCTCCATCTGACGATAATGTCTTAACGTTTCTTTCAACTGTTTTTCTGCTGCTTTCTTATCATTAATAGTTTTATCTTTCACAATAGCACTACCAGCAGGATAGCCCACTGCACCCGCAGCTTCTAGCAATTCTGGTATACTTAATATAAAAAGCCAAAACGTTTATCATTGGCTATTAGTTTGACCTTACTCTTCTCCTTAGAAGATTTTTTACTTGCAACTACTTTCGATTTCTTATTCTGACCAATATTAGATGTAAACTTTGAAATGTGTTATACATATTAAGAATGTGAGTATTAGCATTCGCTTTAATAAAAAAATCATTTAAAAATCTTTAAGGATTTAGAAGGGATACTATTGAAGGTATTAGATAACATGATGGTGAAAAGATTTTTGTTTTATCGGTAAGTTTTTAGTTAATTGTAACATTGTAGAAGGTTCTTGTCTTAATGGGCATCAAAAACTAATTTTGTATATTTTTTTTCGAGATATTAATCCTGGTTATAAAGTAAATGAAAGTCCTTATGCAGTAGTATATCTACCGGTAAAAATTCCAACTATTAATTTAATTCATATTTACTTACATTCTTAATATGTAAAATACATTTCAAAGTTATCTCGTTTTCTTCAATACTGAATGCTTCTGGATGTTTATTTTTAACGAGCTGTTCCTGAATTTAATTATTAATCTCTTTCATCTCATAAGCACCTGTTTGAAATATTTCAAAAATTGTACCATTATATTCATTTACGAATTTATTACTTAATCATCGATATTTGGTACTGAATGATACATATTTATATTTAATAACGCTATTTCATGTGTTTTACCCTTATCTAATTTTAAAGAAGGATAAAAATTATATTCGAAATCAGATGTATTATAGAGCTAAATATCATATATTTCATTTATTATAGAGAAAAAAAGTTATTTAAAGATTCTATTAAAACTTTATCAAATATTTTTAATTTGAAAAGTTGATCGTTTATTGCTTGTAACTCACTAAAAACGCTAGTGTTACTCGCTTGCATTTTTAAGAATAAAATTTTATGTCTATTCATTACTTCATTCGGATCTAAAGATAAAAATTTAAACCCATTTTTTTGCTTCTCGATGTTTATATTTCCCATACTATTTCTTCTTCTTGATGTTCTTGCTTTCTGACGTAATTCTGATGTTTTTTTCTTTAATTCATTAATCAATTTATATTCATTATAAATTGATTTAATAAACAATTCATATTTTTTACCTCTATTGAATTTAACAGCTCCATCATCTTTTAAAAACGCTTTGGTTTGTATCATTATTCTCTTATAATTATCGAAATCATTTTAGAAACATTTTCTGGATTTTTCAAGGTTAGGAGTTTCCATAAACCTTCAGTACCGATGTATTGTTTGCTATTAATAATTAAATTATTACCATCAATTTTAACCACTTCATTACCTAATTTAAAATCTACACTTCTTTCAATCGGTTTAATACCAAAGGCGTTATCATGATTTTTGAAATAGGTTTTCAAATATTTTTCTGATATTTTCCTAACTTTAATAAACTATATCCAGAAGTACTAGGTGATGAAGGTACATCTTCAATAGCTAACGGTGACTGATGACTAGTAATTGCTGGTATGGTGGATTGACCTTCAAGTATTTCCTTTTGATGTGTAGTTATATCCTTAATCGGTTCAATTAAAGGTTGTAGTAGTTTAATATTTTCTTGATAAACATCTTGTTCGCCTAATTTCTCATTTAAAAATCTTTTCTGTAGCTTCTTTCTAATATTATCTAGATTAGATAATTGTTTAATAATAACATATGCCATTTATTATAGAAGAAAAAAAAAAAGATAAACAGCTAATAACTGTTTGCTGTTTCGCATTTTACCTTCTATATTTCCGTTGTCTTTTTCATTTATCCAAGATGTTGTATTATATCCTTTCCATTTAACCAATATTTTCCCTTTACTTCTTTTTAATATTTTTTCAACCTCAAATAATTCACTTTCATATTTCACCATCTCTTGTTCATAAAAACTTCAAATTATCTCTTCGTAACTTATGTCTCTTATTTTATAAATTATAGAATTTGTTTTCAATACTTCAGATATAATAAATATTTCTTATGTAAAGTTGGGAAGATAACCTTTTCTAAAATCTTTATATTTTCTGCTGATTCTTACTCTATCACCGACTTTAAATTTTGGTTTTCTAGGTTTAGACTTGGTAGGAGGAAATAAATTTTCCCACTCAATCTTACTATTCTTCGCAAGAGATCCTTGTTTAAGAGTCATTTTAATACTTCTGTGATAACTCGCATTGTAATTTTTAACTAAATTAGGGAGAATTTCAATCCATTTTTTTTTTTTTGGTAAAATATTTCCACATTTTAGATTTCAAAGTTCTGTTAAATCTTTCTACTATTTGAGCTTTCGTTTCATACTTTGTAGCAAACTAATGTATGTTATGTTTTTAAAAAGTTCTTGAGTTGGTTTATTTATGAATTCAAGACCTATATCCGTATGTATTTTTCTTGAAATTCTTTCCTTAAATATATTTTGAAATGCCTCCGCAATATCATTTCCAGTTTTCTTTTTAATAGGAGTAGCCCAAGCGTATTTACTGAATAAATCTATAACTGTTAATATATAATTTATATTTTTATTTTGAGATTTATATTTTTGCATGTCTACTAAATCAGCTTGCCACTGGTCGTCAACACCAGACACAATCACCCTTCTCGTTGGAAATTTATGTCTTATTGGTTTATGTAATGTATACACATTTTGACGACTTAACCATTCTTTAACACTTTTCGAAGATAATTCACTCTTTCGTACTAAGTCATTTATTCCTGAATATCCAGTTTGAGGATTATAATATATGTCTTTCAATTTTTCTGAGCCCACTTCTGTGAGCTCATTTTTACGTTTTTTGGTAAACCCATTCCAAATCTTGATTTCATTCCCATAACCCCTGTTACTAATCTCGCATCTTTTCGTACATAATCAGGTTCATTATCATCTAAAGCAATTTCACTAGCTTGTTTTGCTAATAAGTCATCTGCAGCATTTCTTTCGTAGTTTTATGTTTCAAATAATTTATATAATGTTGCTTACAGGCCTTATCTAAACTATTAATGCCTTGATATCCTTCTTTCAGTCTTTTCTGTACTTTCGTACCAGGACCGCTATATGAATATTTTCCCGTATTATTAAACGATCCGTTTTCAATATATTCTGATAAATTTAAATGCATTTCTGGTAAAGGTAATTTTTTTAACATCGAATTTAATAATCCTGAACCTGTTTTAGTTTTTAAAAACTCCTTTAACTCCGTAATATATTTCTGATTTTCAACTGTTAATATTGTTGAATTACTTTCATTAAAATTATACTTTTTAGAGAGTTTTCTAGTTGTATTGTAAATATACATTTATTTAAGAGGAAAAAATATATTTCTCAGGAATGTAAACTTGATCGAAATTAACTTGATATTTTCCTTCTCCTGGTAATAAATCAAAATTTATTACAATATAACTGAATGTTTTTTCCAAACATTGTTAGAGAATTCTTAAAATTCTTTCCACTCCATATCTTCTGAAATATAATCACAGTATATATATATATATATATATTATGTCTTTTTTGGCAATAAAAATAATATAAATACATTAGCATTAGATCTTATGGCTCGACAAGGAAGTAAGCATGTATAGACATAGGATTATTAGGATTTTTGTAGAGCTTCAAACCAATGTTTTGAGTAAAAAATTTGTACCAAAGTAAAATCGGCTTGTGAAGCCACACAGTGAGGTCTGCTAATCTGAAATGAAATTACCGTAGGAACAACTGTATTCTTAATGTCGAATATGCCAAAAATGTAGTAGTAACCAATTGAATTTGAACAGTCCCGGTATATGACTTAAACAACTAGGAGTTTTATTAAGGGAGAATTGTTGACTGGCATTATTGCTCATACTAATAATCCGAGAGAATGAAGTCTAAATAGCGAGAATTAGATCCAGCTTCGACTAAACAAAAAAAAGGTATGATTTTTTTTTATTTGTGAAAGTATAAGAGTCAAAAGATATATCTGTATCTAGAAAATAGCGGTCTATGAGAGAATGTAATTTGCTTTTTCATCTTGATTATGTTTGTATGTTGCAAATGATTCGAGACAAAGTTAGCTCCTGTGCACGTGTATGCTTTGGAGCTATGTTTTGTGTTTGAATCTGTGTGAAAAGATGATATGGTTTTATAAAGTGATATCAGAGTTTTCTATAGGTGTGTTTTGAAGTAGCAAAAGATTTTGAAAATCAGGGCGTTGAAAAGAAAGGTTGTTGATGAGAATTTAATAATTTATGTTCTGGGGGAGTGGATGATCGATCTTTTCCTCTAAATGTGAATAATATGACCTGATCCACGATGTTTGAGTTTGAAATGGTATATTTCTCTGCATATATGTATACTTAAAGCCTATGGATGTATAAAGGTATGGCTACCTGAGGGGATAGAGTATGATGAGCTAATATTATGTCGTATCAGGAGAGAAGAGTGAAAAGTTGGGTCTTATACTATGTCACGAGCATTTGCTTGATGTGTTAGAGATAATCTGTAAAATAATGATGTTGTCCTGGATGATATGTAAGTCTGCTCTGCTTTTAAGTAACTACATTAATATCTCGATTGGTCTATGAAGTATTTGTTGGCTGTTCTAGTATGGAGTGGGAACTATCTTTGCACAGAAACAATTAAGCTGGTGAGAATCCTAAGAATATATGGTCTGAAACATTAGCCACACTAAATTTAAAAGGCTATCTGAGGAATCTTTTTGTTGAAGGGGAGGAGTAGGGGGGAGTGTTTGTGTATATTCGAGAGACGTCACTCGTTGTAGAGCCTGAGTAAAAATAGTTAGTAGCGTGCTTAGAATGTAAAGATGAAATCTATTTTTAGACATCAAGGGGTCGGGGAGAGATTATAGTTTTTGTCATCATACCACAGCGAAGAATTTGTTTGGAATCTGTTAAGATTGGATGCACGATACATAATAACCCAGAATTAGAGGAGGAAGAGTTTTGAAACCGATGCTGAAAGTGTTTGAAATTTAGGCTCAATTACAAGTTTCAGTGTGGAATGAAATCCCGTATCTTAAAAAGTATCAAGTTTGGAGAAATCATCATCTATTCATAGGGTGTGCGTATGCTAGATAATAATTACTTTTGTCATGTCCCTACTTGTTATTTCTTTCCGTCATGTAGGGGTTGAAAGGCGCTTTCGCAGACCCTATTTCCACCAGAATCACAAAGTTGTTTATTGATGACCCATAGCCCTATATATGCCGGTAAGAGTGCATATGTGAGTTGCCTTACAGCATCGCTGTTGTCTTATAGCCTTCGCATCCTCGATGCATATTGTATCACATTTTTCCATTCTTCTTCTATTTCCTTCCCAATGCTCATCTGCGTTGAAAAGCAAAATCAATAATCACATGCTACACTTTCATGTACTTTCCTCATTTTTCCGGTCCTTAAATGTGGTTTTACTTATCTTTTCACTTTTTCCAATGTTAGAATTACTACTTTCCTGTCCGCAACAAACTGATGAACAGAGTATGATATAGCTAAGTGATAATTTGTAGGGAGTCCCGAAAACTGAGAATCCTCAAGTCGCCATTTTTTGTTTTAGTTTAGATGGTATATTATTATTGCAATAAGATATATCATTATTAGTATTAGAAAAGGTATTATTGTTAAAATTAGAAATATCATTAAAATAAATATGATTATAAATGTTACTCCCATCTTTTGGCAATGGGCCAAAAGTAGGAATCAGAAAACCTGAACCTTTAGTTAAGTGATGAGATGTCGTTTGTAGTCAGGAGAATCTCGAGAAAGAAAGCATTTTAGTTAATTTAAAGTTATTTGTTACAAAACCTACATGATCCTACCGACATCTTCTATCTGTACATCCTCTTGGATACGGACATAAGGTTTACATCTAATTCATCTGCAGGATATCTCGGCGCCGCTTATAATACGACGGATAAATATGCTGAATTCCATCGCGTTATCGAGGTGTGCTTTTGTGTAAGAGGAGACAGCTTGGCGGTTCGATTTGATCACACACTATACTTAGCGTGAACACTTCTTAAACATTGCAGGTATTGTTAAGTTTATGTATCTCTTGATTCGTCTAGGAGGGGAGGTTTCTTCCCAACTCTGTCCACCCCTCCTGTATTGGAAAATAATATCTGCCCCTCTTTGTCATCTGGTAATATTATCACTCATATCATTAATACATAAACTGTCTGTTGCTGAATCATATTGGTCATCTGGGTAATAATTATCATACTCATCATCGTAATACAGAGACGGGCAATATGAGTTTGCTTATTTCCATGCAGAACACATGAGTTTGATGCGGTTTTTGCTGGTAGGTCGATTTGGTTCTCGGTTTCACTCCTTGATAAGATTTTCTAAATCTCTCAGATATCAGGGGCGTGAGCTCAGTGCGAAAGTTTGTGTTTTTGATTCCATTTAAGTCTCTGCAGTTTTGGTTTCGGACCGTCTACGGTGCTTTTCAGTGAACAATTTCGCAGTACGGACATCTAATAAGGACAGAGTGGAAGTGGTATGCCTAATATCGTTGCGCAATGCATAGCAGATTTAGGCGTTATGGCGGTGGGGATTTTGTCTAGGTTGAGAAGCAGGTGCTTGGTTCTTTGCATAATTGTTGGAGGTCTTCTTTGATAGCTTTGGGAGGAGTGCTGGAAATCTTGGCGCTGAGAAAATTTTGAGCTTTGGAGGTGGAATGGAACAGGCTTTTTTGGAAATGGTATATTTGCGGAGGGACAACCATCTTTGATCGGGTTATTTTAATCTGGCCCTCGTATCTTGTGTAGGAATTCTTGATTTGGTTCGTTGATGTCGACGGTGTGGATTATAGAATTTTTGAAATCGCGGCGAGAATTATATCAGTTTTCATGGTGTGTTAAACAAGTGCCATATGTAAAATCAGTATGGCAGTGATGAGCTTTTCGTCTGGTTGGAAAGCGGACACCCAAAATGAGAAAGGGTGATCATAAAGCTCTGTGATATAAATTCTTGCAAAGAGAGGCCACAGAAACTAAGGAACGGTCCTCAGCCACTTGACAGTTTCTTGATGTCTAAACATAGCGTCAGAGAAGAAATGGTTTGTCGGAATATTAGTGCCTTTATCTTGGCCATGAAAGCCATCAAGGTTGACATTGGAAGATTTTTGGCTTTTGCGCATTTAAAAAATTGCCATCACTTCATAATCAGGATCGTTGCTCACTCTGTTGATTCACAACGCCTGGCCAATTGGTCGCTTTCAGAGGACACAGTGCTTTAGTTGAATGTTCTCTCGGACGTTTATCTCCCAAGTGGAAAGAGACGGACCTTTCCATTTGCCATTGACCCTGCCTGTGGAGGAGCAATTCCGGCCTCGTAACTTGGGTGATGGTGGCTATTGGCGAGCCGTTAGATTGGGTTTTTTGAATTTCGGGCTGATTTTGAGCCGAATTGGGGCGTTCACCATTATTTTGTGTTGCCATCATTGGCTGGTGTATTGAACCACATACTGTAGTCATCTATGTTATTATTTTGTATTGTTTTAAATAAAAATAGACCCCAAATTTTACTTTATTTTTTTTACTGTTAAGGAGTATTTTTATTTATCTTTATTAATAATATTCAAAAGGGGTTTAAAATTGAATTTAAAAAAAAACTATATAATTAGCCTTTAGTAAAAAGAACATGAACATGGTGCTAACCTGTTCATGCGCAGATGCTCTGTAGAATTTCTGACTGGCAACCTGAGGAGTTTATTTTTCTTTGAGAGCTTCTTCTCACAGCTTCTTGGGTTACTTCAGGAAAAGATGGAGGCGGCACTTTCACAGCGGAAGCTGTGTTTAATAATCTGATCCTTTACTAAGGGCGCGAACGGAAAACAATTTATAGCCTTACAATATTTATTTCAACCCCACAGGTCGGTTGCCCAGAACAAAATTTTGATAAATCGGAATGTTTAGAGCAGCAGCAAAGTTCACCGATATCTCGAATCCAAAATGATGCTCTGTAGCGATTCCGACGAAAGAGAAAAGGGAGCGGGTAGGGATGTATTCAGTTGGGGGAGATTTCAAGCAGATGCGTAGATGTTTTCTTGGAAATAGATTTGTTGAATTTCCTTGCCAAAATTTAGTGAAAATCACTTCAAAAAGGTTTTTTTTAATTGCAAAGAATATGTAAGTAGGAATCACGAAAAGATATAGAACATCGTCAAACGAAAAGCGCCCGAGCGAAAGTTACTCAGGAATATTTATTGTTAAAACAGTGAAATCTGGAAACCTTATATGTGGGGGCTTTTTCCTGATAGCAAACGGATGGGGAGATGGGGAAGCATCAGGCGATGCTTTACTAACCAATCATAAAATTGGGAAGACAAATGGGGGGGGGGAGGTTAAGTTTTTCATATATAAAATTTTTTATCTAAGATTCCACAACTTTTAATTTCGATCTAAGTAAACAATTTATCTTCAAAATATCTCTCCTTTGATTATATATAATATAATTATATAAACTATTATACATATACTATATATATTAATATATATCTAATTTGATATTATTCATTTATAATAATATATATAGTATATATATATATATATATATATTAAATAAAAAAGAATGTTTTCAATGTTTTCTAACATATTGATAATTTATAATAATTTTTTTTCTCAATCAGTGACAGTTGTCTATTTTTTTTTCAGATATTTTGATTTTTTATTAAAGAAAAAGATTTGTTTCCATTATGGATATCAAATTTGAGATTAAAATTAAGGATGAGCATTTTGAAAGTACTGAAGATGATACATTTGAAATTAAGGATGAGCATTTTGAAAGTACCGAAGATGATACATTTGAAATTAAAAAGGAGCTTTTAGAAAGTTCCGAAGTTGATACAGTCAGTAGGTATCAATTAGAGCAAGTTTCAGGATCGGAAGAAAATCTGGTACGGAAAGTTATTATTATTAGTATCATCATTTTACTTCTCATAAATATAAATTCTAATCACATTTAAAGCCTTTGAATCAGCTCTTACATATGGGGCATTATGCACGTGATATTGTAAATTTAGGTAAAAAAAAAATTTTTTTTTAAGAAACCCATTTTTGAGAAATGGAATATTTTTCCTGTTGATGTTGATATAGAATATGAAAAATAATGTAGAGTTTTAGAATAAACCAAATTATAAAATTACAAAAAATGTAAATTTTATGATTATTTTTTATTCATTGTTGGAATTATTATAGTATAAAATTATTAATATTATTATTATTAGTAGTAGTAGTAGTAGTAGTAATAGTACTTACCATATAATAAAAATTTAAAAAATATGTTCAACAAAATATTTTTGAACAGGAAACAAATTTTTGCCCAAACCTCAATGTCAAAAATGAGATTGAAGTCAATGATGATCCTTTGGATATCGAGGAGGAGAATACACCAAATAACAAACCTTTTGGACAAATTTCTGTATTAGATGAAAATAAGGTATGAATAAACTGTTTATTAGTGATTTACTGACCTCAGGATTCAAACCTGGGCACTCAGACATTTGACCAAATTGTCAGTGAACTCTGATTCTGCTGAGTTCTTGGCTTAGTCTAGCAACAGATGACATGTCTGAATTTATTTTGGAACTTTTCCTTGCCATTTTTTTTTTCAGCAACTATTGTGCTTGTTCTCTCTATATAGCCTAATTTAAGTAAAAGTGAGTAACTAGATATTGTAAACACCAAATTTTACTAACCTCTAATTATCTAAATATCTTTTTATATATATATAAATATATATTATATTAATACACAAATACATATAATATATTAATATATATACCTATATAATATATATAGTATATATTAGTGATGGATCACGAAAATAAACCGGAACCGCAAATGCGAAGCAAAACCGCACATATTTTGACAACACGGCAACCATGGTGTCAATGATCTAACACAACTGGCAACTTCTTCTCTTTACTAATATATATATATATATATTAATAATTTTAATATATATAAATTATATATATACTCACCTACATTATATATATATATAATATATTATATATATATAAATATATATATATATATATATATATTATATGCTATTATAAGTGGTGTACTCCAAGAAGCGAAGATCAATAATTAATGTATCCTTATTTTTAAAAATTTTAGGGTAAATACATTAAATTTGTGGGTAAATCTAACCTAACATCTATAAATAACGCCCTAACCCTTAACCTGATAACTAAGTACCTAACCTAACAAACTTAAACCTAAATATAAATGTAGCAGCAACAAAACTGTAAAGTAGCAACCAAAACTTTAAATATAGCAATAACTTATATAGCAACAAATTTATATATATATATATAATATATATATATATTATATAATAATAAATATATTATATTATATAAATATATCTGTAGGGTAAAATATAGGTAAATTGCACTAAAAATATGTCAACAGCATAAAAACGTGTGAAATTAGTTGTTTAGCATAAGTTACAAAAAAGATAAAACAAAAGAACAATAGTGAAGCAGGAAACAGGAATAATGTATCAACAGTAAAAAACTATATACATAGCGGGGGCCGCTCCCCGCATTCAGGGCTCGTAAATAAAAACTTCAATAAAATTAAGGACAAACTAGTGTGTAAAAATGGTTTACTTAAGTGATTATACTTAGCCATTTTATTAAATACAAATATTTTTGAAAATTTCTAAAAACATACCATTGGTAATTTTCGAAGAGAAATAAGATTTTAAAGCAATAAGCAAATTTGCATTCTTAGTTAGAAAAGATTCAAATCATTGTTTTTGTGAGCGTTTTTGAACGGGATAATTCAGCTCCTATATTTGTAACATCTATCCCATGTTTCCTTCTTTTCTCTATAATTTTGCAGGGATGAGTTACGCAAACTTTTTAGGGAGTAAGAAATGTGGTAATAGGTATGTATCTTTAAAGTAAAGATTAATAAGTGCCTTTTCCAACTGACAATTTTAAAAGATACATACTAAAAGATGTTTATGCTAGTTCTTCAGGTGTCAACCCAACAACAACTACAAAATATTCCTACAAAATTAATGAAAAATATTAAGAATATTCAAGAAATTAAAATGTTTTGGTCAGATGTCTATAAAAGAACCGTAGCAAAAGATGAGGTTCTTTATAGTATAGGAGAGAAACGGTTGGATTTGAAAAGAAGAAAATACAAACATCTACTCTCTAAAAATTTGTGACCGTAACTCATCCCTGCAAAAGCATAGAGAAAAGAAGGAAACAGGATCGATGTTGCAAATATAGAACTGATATCTCCAGTGATAGACACTTAACAAAGGACAATTATCCAAGAATTTTTTTAATCAAGATTGTAAACAATTTTAATGTTTTAAATGCACATGATCATGAATACTCTTGAAAATGTTTATTTATCTGCCAAATTATCGCATGTCTATTTTATGAAATATCAGAATTTGACAAACAAATGCTTCGTAAAACCCTATTCGGAAATTTCAAAAACGTAAAAAAAAAAAATATTGGAAGATAAATTTAGGAAAAAAAATAAATAAATAAAACTAAAGATAAAAAAAACAAAAACTAAAGATAAAAATAAAACCAGAAGATGAAGTTCTAAAATTGTTTGATATAAACTATCAATTTAATTTTCTGCATTATCACCGAGATTGAACATTTATAGTTTTGAGTTTGGACTCCACTTATAGTGACATCACAAAATAAATTTGAAAACGAACATTTCACAGTTCCATGAAATTAAGGGTCTAAATTTTAGAACTTAAAAAAAAAAAAAATCTTATGAAAGTTCATCACGCATTTTAAAAAATTCTGTTAAAAACAAGAAAGAGTAAGACAGTTAGAGCAATGGACGTTAATAATGCATTTAAAGGACAAGGAAGTACTCTACAGATCGAGGGGGAGGGGGCTTAATCTCCCTCAATAACTACTTGCAATCCCGAAATATTTACAATAAAATTTGCATTGTCAAATAATTTACCAGTGGACATATTTCGCAAATGTTTGTATGATTTAAAAAAAAAATATGTCGGCTGAACTGCAAATCACTATCTAATATTCCTACAATACTCGCACAGTAAAGTCGCCGTACACCACTCATTTTCAACTGTTTCATGCATGTATGTTTCTACTAAATGTGTGTATTCAAGTCTACCGTAGCAAATTTTCCAACATTACTGTCAAGCTTTTACTTTTCTACTTTTTTCTTTTCTACCGGAATTAGAAAAAACTTTTCAGAATTTTAGTGAATAAATTCATGGAAGTTTTTCGTTAAGAAAAAAAAAGCAATTTTGAAATTCTATAAACATTTTTTGGGAACGAGTCTTCCATACTCTAGGTTTATTAAAAAATTTTGTTCCATTTACTCTTTAAGTGTCATAGTAAGTAATAAAATTTTATTTGACATCTGTGCACATTCCTAATTTAAAAAAATTATTAGATTAATACTTTGTAGTAAATAATATTTAAGCTTTAAAGGAATCTGTATAAAACTTTTTTTTTAATAATAATTCGTTTAGTTTATTTACTATGAATGAGTTATAATTGTTTAAATATATCTTTTTAAAATACAAGAAAAATATTTTTTCCTTTTTTTTTATCTTCCCTTCGCTTCCCACAGATGGGGTGGGGTCTATGGTGTGTAACATGCACGGAAAATAGAATAGTAAAGTAGAAGAGCATGACATAAGTAGAAAGATAAGCCCCGTCCCACTACAGATAAATAAATAGTTAAATAGTACCAATACGTTGTAAAATTGTTTCCAACTTATTTCTAAAAGTATTACCTCATAGATGTAAGTGATCGTTAAATATTAACCAAGGTGCTAATTAAATCCATTCTACAACTCGGGTGAGGCCTAATTATAACTAAGTTGCTCCAAAATATGCACAAAGTCAACCAAATAATCGTTAGGTATCAACAACTTTCCTCAAATTATTTCCAAAGTGCACGTAATTTGATTTAAAGTATTTACCAAAATGATCCAATTAGAGTTTAAAACTCACCAAGTTAATTCAAAATGTTCTTAAAGAAAATTAAACAAAACTAAATTCCAATAAGTTAATTCGAAAATATTTCTGAAAATAATTGTCAAGTATAAGTGCATTTACCTTAACAATGAACAGAGTTAATTCAACTAAAATAAAACACGTCAATGGAATGAAACTTTTAATAGGTTTAAAGAAAAATGAATAAAATATCACCTCTATGAAATAATAAACAAGTTATAATTCAATTCAAAAGATGCACTGATTAAACTTAAATAAGTAATAAATGCATACCAGTATTTGGTCATTTCACAAAATTTCTAAATCCTTTTTACACTTCTATTATCTTCTAAAATTCCCCAGTTCTATAATGTTCCTGTAATATTTTTCTCGCATCGCAGTTTTATTTAACCCTCGCCCCAATCTTTAATCATAACTATGATGCATTAAAACAAAAAGATTTATTCCCATGTCCCATGTATTTGTTATCAGATATTTACATATTTCTATTTTTATGGTTATTAATTTTTGTAATTAAAAGAATATTTTTCCATATACATATAAAGCAGATTGACTAAACCAAGTAACAAACACTTAAATAGTTTGATTGCTTAATTGAATAATGGCTTGAATAATGAAAGATAATTATTCAAAAAGATAAAAAGTTAATTCTATATTGCCCATAACCCTCAAGGTCTCAAGTCATCACTTAATATAGAATGATTGACTTAATTTGGTGTGATTTTATGTCTATCAAAAGGAATCCAATATTTTTCTGTAAACACATCGTTTTTGACAAAAACCTCGCATTAGAGAATTTGCTTTAGGAGCTTAAATTAAGAAGAAGATATTTCAAACGCTTTAAAACGATTATGAATGACAAATCTTACTATCATAAGACGGCTTATTAACGATACCGATATCACACAAAGACTTTAATTTACACGTTAATGTTGTTAAGTCTGACAGAACTGAACATTTCCCTGCATTTAAATGATAATGAGTTTTGGTAACCTATATTTAAATGTCGAAGAAAGACATAAAGCAACCCAACATTTGAGTTAATTTTAGTATTGTTAGATCAATAAATCAAGATTAACATGCTGTCTATTATGCAAAATTATATAGTAAGTATAAAATACAAATATATTATACAATATAATATATGATATATATAATATATATATATATATATATTATTATAGTATTTAATATATATTATAATATATATAATAATAATATATATATATATATATATATTATATATATATATTATAGTTGTAGTTATATTGTCTGGGCGCCACTTATGTGTTAACATTGATTGATAAAACCTTTATATTAAAAAAATTTGTTATTGGAATTGTCAATCTGGTTCCTATTAATATCTCTTTTTTTGCTGTCAGTGTACTTCCATTTCCCACTTCCTCAAATTTCATTTCTGCGTAAACGAAATTTCTTCAAAGCAAATTGAATAGATTAGTTTTTCTTATCAAAAGCCGATCATAGAATTCAATACACATGGCTTGGTAGATTATCTATACAAAATTTATTTTATTTTCTTTGTCATAAATATACTCATACATTCTATTTAAAATCGATCATCATGATTTGAAATAATATAAAAATTTCTTAAAGTACCAATTTTGTGCAACAATGGAATGTTTAAATAATACCGACAAATATAAACAAAAAGCGCTCATTTTAAATTTAATACAGGGAAATATTAAAAATGTTGTTCAAAAATACTCCCCTCTCTCTCTCTCTCGCTCTCTTCTCCTCTCTCTCTTCTTTCTCTCTTCTTCCTATATATTATAGCTATATATATATATATATATATAATATTATATATATGAATAATGGTTCGCGGGCAATGATCACGGGCGCCGATATCCAATGAGTATATCAGTGGCGTAAATAACGCCTCGCAGGCACGCGGCGGGGGGGCTCGAGCCGAAGGCGACGGGCGGTTAGAAATGGATTGAGCAACTTTTTCAATAAATCTCTCTCTCTCTTCTCATCGTCTCTCTCTCTCTCTTTATATTATATTATATATATATATAATAATATATATATATATAAGATATAATATATATATATATATATATATATATTATATATATATTATATATAATAAAATTAAAATAATTTAAAATTATAAAATATTTAAATATATTATTATAAAATATAAAATTAAAAAAATTATTATATATATTTATATTATATATATAATCTATATATAAATATTATAATATAATTTATTATATATATTATATATATATATATATATATACTAAATATATATTTAATTTTTGAATATATAATTATATATATATATATTATATATATATTATATATTAATATTAATATATAAGATATAATATAATATATATATATATATATAATAATATATAAAATAATATATATATATATATTATATATAGTTATTATATATAACTATTATATATATAATATATTATAATTATATATATTATATATATAATTTCAGAGGGGCGGGCCTATAATTTTTTTGAGTGCGCCCTGCGCTATGCTGCCGGATAGTGCCAGCTATATTTTTTGTCACATCATGCGCCCTTAGCGCTATGCGCTCTATGCTTTGCGCTGCTGATTTTCGCTGCCGTGGAATGTTTCGCTAAATTTATTTGGCAAAGTAATTTAGTGTGATAATAAAAGCATCTTTTATACTAGGAAAAAACACATTTATTAATTTTTGTATTTAATAACACAGTAAACAATATTATACTCCTCTTCCCCATTTTTGTGGTCATTGTTTTCCCAGAAGGTAACCGAGCGTGCAGAAATAAAAAAGTTTTCAGAGCCATAGTTGCATAATTATTTGTATTAAGAATATGTATCTATTTATATTATATATATATAATATATATATTATATATTAATATATATATATTTATATATATATATATATATATAGTATATAATATATATATATATATATATATATATAATTTATTATATTATACATTATGTGTAAGAAAAAACCATAAAAAAAAAAAAAAAAAAAAAAAAAATAATAATATATATATTATAGTATATAATAATATATATATAATATATTATATATTAAGTTTTACTGATTTTTTTAGTAAAAATATTGGCCACGCTTTTTAATTCTAATTTTTAATGGGTAAAAAAAATGGGTTGTTCTGTCATGAGGCGCGCTATAGGCGCAAAGAAATTGTGTGCCGCTTATGCTTAGTCCGCTTTATTAAAAATTGTTGCGCCTATGCTTTGCGCCTACGATTGATAGTGCGCATAGGGCAACTCGGTGCGCAGACGCCCAGCTCTTTATATATATATATTATAATATATATATATATATATATATATATATATATATATATATATAATATATAATATACTATATATTTATATATAATATATATATAATATTATATATATATATATATATATATATATATATATTATATAATTATGATATTTTTTAACCCGATATATGATAGTAAATCGGAACTTTTCTCATATTAATTGATTTTGTTATCCAGTATGACCCGCTTGCTTAAATAGTCACCTGAGAATGAAAAACAGAAAAAATAATATTGAGTGTCCTTATTGCAGGAATATAATCGTTAGTTGGCTTCAAACATGTAGTCTTCCATGACATATATGAAACTCAAGATGCGACCCTTTTCTCTTTATTGTTTAAGATACTAACAAGTTATTGCTAAAACTGACAACTGTAGTATAATCAGATATGTCTGCATCAATTAGATGAAAGAAGCTTTCAAATTAAATGATGTCATCCTTGTTATATCCCCAATAAAATCTAAAGGCGAAGGTTATGAAAAATGAAAGTGTGTAAGTTTTTGGAAAGAATAATTTTTTCAATTATCATGTTGCCGTGGCAGGGTATGATGGTGCTACTGTTTTATGATGGCAAGTATATTTTGGACTGCACACAAAATCAAGGAAAGTCGCTAATCTAGATTATGTGCATTATGAAATCAACAACTTAACTTAGTCTTTAATGATTCCTGTAAAGGAGTTAAGAATGATGTTTTTTTTATGATTGATTAAATGAGATATATGGCTATTTCGTCAGATCTCCAAGATGGCAATCTGAATAGAAATTTCTCAGAAACACGGCTGTAACAAAATGTTAAAAGATGTGCAATAATGGTCTGAGTTCGAATGCTTTTTTGTAGTTAATATTTTTCATTTTATATTTGAATTGTTTTCAAAATATCCACACTTCAAAAAGACTCTGAAGTAGTTAAGCGACGCATTAAGGAGACAATGTTATATTTTCCTTGATTTTAAATGTTGTGTTTCAAAGCAAAATTTTGAAAGATTATCACTGTTAAACACTCAAAATAGATATACTCCTGGATGAAGCTCCCTCTTTTAAAAGGTGTGTCACAAAATAAACATTGTGGGAGAGTTAATACCCACTAGTTGAAGAGCCGGAATTGCAAGAATGGAAAGTGAATATTCATTGCCCACTAAACGCAAAAGCAAAGTGACATAAGCTTCTTTGATGAGCTTTCTAAAGAATTGGTTGACTTCATTGATCTCTTTGCAACAATTTAGGTGAGGGTTTTTGACAGAGACATTTGATATACTAATAGGCAGTGAATGGAGGTAATCGAATTATGAGGAAGGTGAACGATGTTTTTTGCTTTTGAGCCCCTACAGCCTTACAGAAAAACAGATAAAGAGCTTCATGAGTCTTGACAGGTTTACAAAAAAAATGAGCGACGTGAAGTTCTTTAGTTTAAGGAAATTGTCTGGCTAGAAATGTTGATGGCAAGTGAATAAGTAAAGAAAACGACAAAAATAATACAAGTGGAGAATATTTGATTTGTTGATAAGAAAAAAATTGAAGTTTTCCATACGTGTGTAAGCTTTTATAATGTTTCTGACCCTCCCAGTAACTTCACTCTTGCTGAGAGATTTTTTCAAAATAAAAATAATAAAAATTATTTGAGATACCATGAGAGTCTAAAGGTTATAGTAATTATTGCTGTACTTATCATAGAGATGATGGTGTCTCAGCAGCACTGGACTTGAGAATTAGTGCCGAACATTTGTGATGCTGGAGACGGAGTGGGATGTAATGATACATTGAACTATTAATGTAAAGTTAAAAATAATGAAAATGTTTATTGTTTATTGTAAAACCTATATTTAAAACAGTAAATGTTAAAATGTTTTAAAGATCGCACTCTTTTACCATATATATATATATATTATATAATTATATATAAATATATCTTATATATATATATATATATATATATATAATATATATATATATATATATAATATATAATATTATATATATATTATGTAAATATGTATGTAATGTAATGTATGGTAGTTGTATGTATGTATGTATGTTATGTATGATGTAGTATGTATGTATGTATGTATGTATGTATTATTATATGTATATATGTATAATGGAATAGTAAATCGGTTCTGGTTATATTATTATGTTATATGTATATATTTTTTTTTTCCATTGTAATAATTAATTCTGGTTCTTTTTGTAATGCTAATTGATTTTTTCTTTGATATGAAAAGAAACTGTTTTTGTCGTTTAAGTTCAAAACTCTATTTACCCCGTCATGATAGAGGGGGACATAATAAGTCGCGGGGGGGAGCAACTGACCTTAGTTAAGCCCAGAATATATTATATATATATTATATAATATATAAATATATATATATATATAATATATATACATATATATTATAATATATTAATATATATATAATAATAATATACTATATATTATATATTATTTATAATATATATATTATATAGTATATATATATTTATATTAACCTTTTTAAAGTAACAAATGCAAATACTATAAAATGTGAACCAATTAACATTATTCAAGTCAAGAGAGATTTATTACTAAAGAATAATTGTTACCAAACCATGAAGTAAATCCAAAGTCTTTTATTTCTCTTTGCAAGAACAAGCAGCCTCTCCATCATATTTGGATGTCTTTTCCTTGATATGTGTTAAATCTGTCATTAAGTGTTTTGATGGATCGTTCTCAAATTCCTTTACATCAAGATTCAACTTCTCCTCTCATTCCGGCAAATGGGAATGCAGGTGAACAATAACTCACATGCAACATACAAGCTTCTGATAGTTGTCCAAGAGTTTTCTTACCAACTCTGTTCGTAATTGTTGGCTTTGTTGTGTACATAGAAATGCCGAAACTACTGATTTAAATGACCTCTAAGCAGATAGTTCCAAAGAGTTAATCTTTCTCAAAAAGGTCATCCTTCAAGAGTTTTCTGATTGTGCACGAATATTCCTTCTTTTTCAATTTTGCCTCACTTAAAGTAGGGAACTGAGTCCTGAGATTTGCAAAGCCATCTCCATTTTTATCCAATCTTTCCAATTTTTTCACATCAAGCTAATTTTATATGTAAAGGTGAGAAGCAACATTTTCTTGAGTAACTAAATTGATTACTTAATAATGCTAATTCTTGTCCTCTTTTTTTGTATAAACGAGCACAATGTACAGGTTTGTGTCAGCAGTGTTGAAAATAAATAGCATAAGTTTTCATAGCAAGGCCGAACCTATGCTAAAGTTGAAAGGTTTCCATAAAAGAGTGTCAAATTTCGAAATAGTTTCTCAATATCAGGTAGTAAAATTTAAGAATTAATTTTTTTTTTCCATTCAATTTCAACTCAATTATTATTTTTCTACAAATTTTTAAGAAAATTATGTCGAGACTCCCAAAGTTTTAATACTGTTACTATCTTATTATTATATTATTTTTATTATTATTATTATTATTATTAATTATTATTATTATGTATTATATTATTATTTTTTATTATTATTATATTATTATTATATTTAATTTATATTATATTAATTATTATTTTATTGCTGTTAATTGATATATTATTTATTATTACAACCCTGTAAGCATGAAAATTGTCCTTAATGAAAATTTGTGTTTTTTGTTTATTCTTCGCGTGAAAAGAACAGATCGTGCTTATAATTTTTGTCTACACGTAAACACAATTGTGAAATTGGCGAATTTGGAAAACTAAACCATTTCCATTTTCTTGTTCAGCAGATGTTTCCTCACGTGTGCTTTTGTATGTTGTTAAGTATGGTTTGGATATTGTGAGGTGTATTAGTGTTGTAATGAGAAGGATAATATGATGTGAATTGTATATATAATTAATATATTATTATTATTATATAAATAATATTATATACTATATTATATATATATATATTATATTATATTAATTACGGTATATATAATATATTATAATTATTATATAATTATATATATATAATATATATATATATATATAATATTATATATATATATATCATATTATATATATATATATTAATATATATAATAATATATATATATATATATTTAATATATAATATATATTATATAATATAATATATATAGATATATACTATATCGGTAATATATATAATATATTATATATATATATTTATATAATATATAGTATATATATATATATATATAGTATATATATATATATTATATATATATATATTATATAATATATATATATATATTATAATTATATAGTATATAAGCTTGAAGAATTTGATTAGAATCTTTTGTGAGACAATGCTATGATTGTATAGATGGTATGCAATCCTGTGAAGAGGCCATTGGCAAGTCTCAATATGCATATCACTTTGAATCAATGGTGGTCTGCTTCAATTACATAATGTATATTGTTTAAAACATAAGTGTTTCGCGCCTCTTTCCTTCCACAAGGAAAGAGATAAACAAGAGCTGTGATTGGTGCTGGGCCCACAAGGGAACGCATCAACAAGTCAAGAGGTCTAATAGCCCAACGAGTAAGGTGTATTAAAATCGAGGGAGTATTGGTATAGGCCCTCATAGGATGAGGGATGTCTAAGGAAGTGTTTAGTTCATACAAACCCAGAAGGCTATTTAGATACTGGACAAATCGTGTCCAAATCTATTATTGTTAGTTATATGTTGTAATTTATTAATATTGCTAACGAGGATTTTGTGATAATCATATCCCATTTATTACTGATTAAAACCATATTTGTCATTATCAATAAATCAAATAAAGATCCACTAGTTTAAGTAATCTTAATCAATACCCATTAGACATCTCTGGCGATCAGCCCGGAGTGACACGAGGGTTCCTGTAATCGCCAGGAGCGACAGGGGCTAAAACCCTAATTGGAGTCATAGTGCTAAATTGAAAATTTATAATTAATGAAAAAAAAATCCGTTATTTTCTCGTCAGTTCAGTGCTTAAATTAATGAATATCTGACAAATTAATAAATTATTTGAGTCAAAATAATAATAAGTGAAGAATTAAGCTTTAGTAACCTATTTGAAATAAGAAGAAAGTCGTTATTATAGACCGCATAGTAACCGAAAAAAAACGTTGCTATTTCGAAAGTTTGAGAGTTCAAAATCAAGCTACTTGACATTAGGTTATCCAACGCTAAAGTGTACTCAAGACGACGCAAAAATACAGTGGTAACAACCGGGGAGGCTATCAGAAAATGTGTAACCAGAAAAAAAGTCTTAAGACTAAACGAAAAAAACCTTTCACAAGAGGGAAAGGGGAAAGATCTCAATCCCGACGAATGCACGAAAATCGACATGAATCGACAGGAGAACGACATAGTTATAGCTATAACTCAGAGACAGAGTTAGGAATGACAGGCACCTCCCGCAAAGCAAGCAAGTTTGTGCATTCGCTTAGACTTCCAATTTTCCTGAAAATGATTGCACAAAGTTTGGAATAGGGTGAACATATTTTAAACTTCATAAATAAAAGTTAAAAGTAAAATTAAGATTAATAGCGCCAATGCTACCGATTCATTTGTTAGCCACTATCAAAATCCCGTGTAAAAAGTTTAATGGGAAAAATAAAAAGAAAAAACTACGCAACATCCCCAAAAAAAAGAAAAATCAGAACAAAACATACGAAATGTCCTTCAAGAAAAAATGCGTACAGGTGAACTCCCAAGTGAATTTGTGGCATGAATTAAGAAGAATTAGTTGAAGAAATAAAAAACCTTTTCAAAAAACAACAAACTTTAGCGAAAGAATACTTTTTAAACATGCTGTCTCACTGTGTCCAAATTTAAAACGAAATAAAAGTGTAAGTAACACACTTACTTACATGGCAGACACCCTGTACAGAATCACGAACGAGTAAACAAAAAGAAAACAAAGAAGCTTGCAACAATCCTCACACATTCGAAAAAATGTTGAGAGACCTGTTTAATCCCAGAACGAATCTAAAAACTTTTAAATAAATGAAAAATTACTTGTAAACAAACTTTGAAACATAGTGGTGCAGAAATAAATGTCATTAGAAAAAAGAAATAATAAAAAACACTAATAAAAGAAAATCATAAATAGTAGTCAATAAATACTACCACCAAGACCACACACTATAATAATGATAAAAATAAAATAATAAAAATAATGGCGAATTATTTACATTATTATATACTATACTATAACTATACTATACTATAACTGACACTTACTACTACTATTTTTTACTATATATACTATTATAATAATAAATATAATATAATAATAATAATAATAATAATAATGATAATAATAATATAATATATAATAATAATAGGGGTAACAATAACGATAGTGACAAATGTGCAAACGAGGAAAATGACAATAAAGTGAAGAAAAAAAAATTGTGAATCTATGTAGGAAAAATTGTGATCAAATGAACCACCGTAAATCTTGTAAAGGCATGCATGCGCCTCTTGTGTTAAAAACAATAACTAAAATCCGATAAAAATAATCAAGCTAAAAATATTACCAAAATAATAGAAACTTTTATGGATTATTTACGGTATTTGACTGAAATCTAATTAAATTTTCAAATTGGAACTTAGTAATTACATATAATATTTTGTTTGATGTAATTATAACATTTATTTATTCATTGATATTATTATAGTGACAAATTTATGTTGTCTAATTATTTAAAATTTGCAAAACAACGACAATTCACCTTTGATTTTGCCAAATCGTCGCTAATTAAATAAATAATGAAAGTAATACTATAATTTTAATATACAAAGTCAAAATATTTAAATGCTTAGAAATTTAAATGAAGTATTTCTTCATAGTTGATGTTATAAATTATTAAAAATTCATAAAGTTGTTACTAAAATATACATATTAATATATTTTAAATTATTTATTTAAAAATCGACTCTCTACTTCTGGGAGATTTCGCCGGAAACTTTCGACAAGCAGATTTCGTTTTCAGCTGAGAGTTGAATGAAGGAGTGGCTGTGAATAAGGAAGCCAAAGATATCTAGCTAGAATGCTCAAAGTCGTAGAATATTTCAAACAATAGCGATCAAAAATTGCTGGGGCCGATTTTCTCCGAATTCAAAAATCAATGAAAGAAAAGAGGTCGTGGAAGAAATTTAGTGCTTAGGCGCTATCACTCTCCAAGAACCTCATGAACCAAAAAGATCGAGTAGCTTGCGTCCGAAATTTTGAAAACCTACTTTTTTTTGTACTTTGTTCAACTTTAATTAAATGTCATATATTTTCGTATTAAATAGTTTAGTATGTCAAAATATTTATTTTCGAATGTTACGATTTATCAAAAATTAAAATTTCTTCGGCGCTCAGTGTATGGATTGACATATATACTTTTGATTTAATTTTAATGAAATTTTCACAATTGAATAGTTCGGGGAAAGGAGACATGATGGAACAAAACGCCCCTCATACGATAGAAAACAGAATTAAATGGTATACCTAATTTTAAAAAATAATATTGGATTTATATAGAGGAAATAAATTTTTTTTTTTAAGATACGGCGACTAATAATAATTACATTAATATAAAATAATTCTATGTTAAAATAAAAATTTTATATACTTTTTTTATATATTAAAGATGATAAATTTGGCTAAATAAACCTTTGTCAAGCTACGTAGTCTCCTCTTAACGGGACTACATCAAACTATATAATGTACAAGTAACCTGCAGTGCGCGCCGCATTGCGTAGGAACATAATGCAACTCTGAACTGTAGGGGCAAAAGCATCTTAAAATTATAAATTTTATAATCCAATATTTTCGCATGTAGTATACCGACTCACTCCCTTTCTTCTTCCCCTCATCTCGAGTCCCCCTAAATTTTCTTTTAATGTAAATGATTCAAGAAAAATATTAAAATGGTAAACGCCATTAAATCTAGTTCGCCCACAAAAGGCAAAACTCTCTCTATTTTACGAGAGTAACGGCCCATTCAAAAAGTAAACACAAACATTCGCTGCCCGTTGCCATGGGAACCCATCTGTCAAGGCGACCATAAAAAAACTCCTTACGGCTCGGTTACCATGGAAACGACCTTCGACTGAAGGAACCAAAATAGAATTGATAAACGCATAGGAGAAGGAAGAAGAGGAATATCATTTTAAACTTTTCGATTCGAAGGAAGATTCACAGGTGTGAGATGATGAATCTTGGACGGATTTGAAAATGAAGAGATTAATAAAAAGCTCAAATTTACCGGAAAGGTTTCTCCTCTATCATCAAGTCAATATAAGAAAAATTATTTTCGCTCTTGTGAGTACGACTTTGAAGAATAAAAGTTGAAACGAGAAACGAAGGGACGATAAGAAAGGGATAGAAAATTGAACAAAGATACGAAGGAAACAAGTATCTCTGACGAAGGTTACATACGTAATTAGGAATTGTCGTTATACGAGCTCATATTTTTATAATGTTTTCTTTTCTCTTTCTATTTAGTGCTTCCATTCTTTTCCTCCCTCTTTACTCCAGCATGTTAATTATAAATCAGAAGGGGGTGTGGAGAAAGGATGTCGGTGAAAACAGAAACCCAGGCGTCACC
>JABUQX010044544.1:15000-25000 GCA_015478945.1 Trachelipus rathkii
TGATCAAGAATCAAGAGGAAGGAACTTCAACCGATCAGCATATAACAACGTTACAGAAGGTCTTTGTAGGTTCCATAGGAAATTCTTGCATAAATCATTTAGGTGTGAAGGTCGATATTGCCCAATGTATGCCTTAATTCCACAACCCCCGGCAACTCCCTCTCCCCCGCAGCGGAACTCCAACATTTCGAACCAGGGAAATGGAGAGGTTGGCCTGTGAGACGACTCCCAGGCCAGATGGGGGTAAATATGTGGGGGAATAACGCTTTTGTGAGTAGAAATCTTTGTAATTGTTTACCCTGCAATTTCTGTATGAATAAGTCTAATTTTGGGCGGGGAAATGTTAATTTCAATTATGGTAGAAGGCATCATTATAATGATAGTCATAATAACGGTAGAAATTATAGTCATAATTATAATAATGGAAATTACAGTAACTATGATAGGGACAATTTTTATAATAATAATCACCATGGTAATGAAAATATTAATTATAGCAGTAACGGTTATAATAATGATGCACGTGTTGATTATAATAGTTTTTATAATAATAATGGGTATGCTAATCTTAATGGCCAGAATAGTAATAGGCAATTTAATAATAATTGTAATTATATTAATCGTGGGTATGATGGAAATGTTAATTATATTAATAGATTTAAGTGGAGTAGAAATATTACTTGTAAGGATGATCAGAGGCAGGAGGGAGCAATTAACAATGTATCTGAAAACGAAAGTTTTAATGGCGAGATTGTGACTCAAATGGCAGAGACGGGGACTTCTGATAAGTCAACCTCTCACCGACTCACCCCCTCCCCCACAGAAGTCGCTTATCACTGAGTCAGTGGGAGTAGGGTCCTCTTCAATTTTTAATTGTAACTCAACGCATGATGAGAGTAATAACGATAATGACAATAATAATAATAATGATTGTAGAATTAGGAATGATAGCCATAGTGATGGCAATAACGGTTTTGTAAATTCTTATAATTACTTTGAAAGCAATAGCCTTGTGAATGAGTCGCTGTTTCCCCCCACGGAGTCGACCTGCTCCCCCACTCCAATCACTGGGGAGAAGGCGGGAATAGAGGCGATTCAGACTTGTGACTCCATACTTGTTGATAAAAATAATGATAAAAATGAATTTGTAATTAATGAAGGGGGCGAAATTCCCTTTCTGAAAATGAATTGTATTAGCTTTAGGGATGAAGGAGGTTCTTCTCCTTCCGATAAGCATGAGGGATCATTAATTTTAAGAAATAATGCATGTGACTTATCTGGTAATACTGTAGTGGAAGTTTCTGGCAACTCAACTGAAATCGTTGCAGCTGTTAGAGATGTAGTTTTTGATAAATTGTATTATATTTCGGATAAAACTAACAATGAATCTTATTTACTAGATACCGGAAGTTGCCTCGACCTGGTGGTAGCGTCTGAATTAGATAAGGGGGGTGCCGTTATTGGCACTGCCAGAGCCGCAAATGGAGGCTGCATGAATATTTATAATAAAAGGGTGATTAAAATTGATTTGGGGTTAGACAGACTTTACAATGTGCATGCCTACGCCACAGATATTAAATTCAACGTCCTCGGCATGCCTTTTCTCAAAAAACACGGGTTCATTATTGACTTTAGGTGCCATTATTTATTAGATCCTAGCACGAAACGTAGTATTTCTCTTAGTAATGAGGCTTTCGATTTTTCTGAGCATGTTCGAAATTCTATCTTCCCTCTAGCCGCTGTCTCTTTAAATATACCGCTTTGCGAATATGAATTAGTTAATAATTTAATTAGGAAGTACCAAGTCTTGTTCTTAAATCCCTATGAAGCACCTAATTTAAATTTAAAGAATGAACAGCTTGCAAGGTGGCACTTTATATGCGCAAAGTACCGGAGAAAACGGGGCGGGGCTTATGTTAACAGCTGTGAGAACGATTTTGCTGACGAAACGGTAGGGGGGGGGAGGGGGATAAGGTTGTAATATTGGGAGGGGGGTTGAAGATTGCACTGTTGATGAGGGGGGAGGGGAGAGAGAAGAGTGCCCTTTAAAAGAAGAGATTTTATGCGAGTTGGCGGCAAATTACCCATACCATGTAGAGGTCAAAGGCACGCCGATACAGCTAAGGAGTAGAAGTATAGCACCGCATCTTTTTGAAAAGGCCAAGAAGGAAATCAATAAATTATTGGACGCGGGGGTCATTTCGCGGGGGAGAAGCGATTGGGGTTTCCCAACTAGCTTCTTGCCAAAGTCGGACGGCAGAGTTCGTTTAGTCGTTGATCTGAGGTTATTAAACCAGAGATCAACCTCTGACAATTTTACTCTGCCTAAGATTAAAGATATCATATTGCAATTGCAACATTGCAAGTTGCTAACACGGCTAGATATTCGGCAGGCTTACTATAACGTGCCAATCAGCGAGGAAACAAAGAAATATTTCACTATTACTTGTCCTTTTGGTAACTACAGTTTTAACTATTTAATACAAGGACACAAGTGTTCATCTAGTGCCTTCCAGCGCCTCATGTCGATCTTGTTTGGAGATTTAAAGAATGTTTTTGTTTATTTAGATGACATATTAATTGCCAGTTCGACTCTTGAAGAACATGTTGCAATGTTGGAGAAGGTTTTAGAGAGATTGAAGTATATGAAAATTTATATGAACCCAAAAAAATGTGTACTTGCAGTCGGAGAAACAGATTTTCTAGGTTTCAATATTAGCGAGAAGGGGGTCAGGCCTAGCAAGGAGAAAATCGATGCAGTGGTGAATGTTGCAAAGCCAACAACTATCAAACAACTTAGGGCATTTCTCGGTCTATATAACTTCTGCCGAATTAATATAGTCGGGGCGGCTCAATTGTTGCAACCCCTAACGAAAATGTTGAAAGGAAAACCCGCCTCCAATAAGAAGATTTCTTGGGGGGTGGAAGCAGACCGGGCATTTCAAGAAGCTAAAGCGGCAATGGTGAGCGCCACCCTGTTGTCGTTCCCTGATGAAAAAACTGAGTTACTATTATACACGAAGGTGAGCGAGCTCACTATAGCCAGTGCGCTGATGGGAGAAGAAAATGATCAGACGAAGATTTTCGCACTTTATAGTACCATACTCACTGAGGTGGAAGTGGCACTACCACAGTTGGTTAAGGAGTTACTATGCGTCAATAACAGTTTACAAAAATATGCTTACTTAATTGCAAATAGGAGAGTCAATATCTGTACCAGTAACAGTGGGTTAATCACAGCTTATACGAAAAAGAGTGCCACAAAAGTTCATAATATTCGGGAGATAAATTTATTGAACGCCATTGCAAATTTTGACATTGAATTTAAATTGGTCTCTAAGGCTAAAAATAAATTGGCGATAATTTTGACAGAATTGGCTAACGAAAGAGATAAGATTATAGAGGCTGGGGAGTTGCAATTGCAAGTGGCTTGTATAGAAAATGGGGAGTGGGCGTGGCCAAAGGAAATTGCCATGGAAACAGGATTACAATTGGGGGAGGAGCTTAGTGAATGGAATTCTCAGAATTCCATTGTGGAAGGGTTAAGCCCTTTAAATCGAACGTTAAAAGAACAAGACTTACTGGAGTATTATAATAATAATAATAATAATGAGAATAGTAATAATAATAATAATAATAATAATAATAATAATAATAATAATAATAATAATAATAATAATAATAATAATAATAATAATAATAATAATAATAATAATAATGAAAATAATAATAATAATAATAGTAATAATAAAAATAATAATAATAATAATAATAATAATAATAATAATAATAATAATAATAATAATAATAATAATGAAAATAATAATAATAATAATAGTAATCATAAAATAATAATAATAATAGTAATAATAAAAATAATAATAATAATAATAATAATAATAATAATAATAATAATGAAAATAATAATAATAATAATAGTAATAATAAAAATAATAATAATAATAATAATAATAATAATAATAATAATAATAATGAAAATAATAATAATAATAATAATAATAATAATAATAATAATAATAATAATAATAAAAATAATAATAATAATAATAATAATAATAATAATAATAATAATAATAATAATAATAATAATAATAATAATAATAATAATAATAATAATAATAATAAAAATAATAAATAATAATAAAAGCGATAATAATAATAATAATAATAATAATAATAATAATAATAATAATAATAATAATAATAATAAAAATATTAAAAAAATAGTATTAATAATAATAATAATAATAATAATAATAATAATAATAATAATAATAATAATAATAATAATAATAATAATAATAATAATAATAATAATAATAATAATAATAATAATAATAATAATAATAATAATAATAATAATAATAAAAGCGATAGTGGTAGTAGTAGTAGTAGTAATAATAATAATAGTGGCAATGATAATAGTAGCGAAGCTGGTGATGATAATGACTTTGATGATTTTGTGATAAATACTATAACATACAGTAAAAAAGGGTTAAGTGGGATGATGAAGAAAATGCAGGATGGTGTAGATTTCAGGGAAATAGCTATCGAGCAAGAAACTGATAGTTATATAAAAGACCTGATAAGGGGAATGAAAACTAGTGGATTGAAGGCCTGTTACAAAGAATTCATCCATCGGGGCAAAGAGCTGTCTTTGGCGGTTGACATCTCTACAGGCACAGCTAGAATATTAGTACCGGAAAATCTGGTGGATGATGTCATAGAGAAAATACATAATACAAATCACTTGGGAATTAAACGGACTTTGACTATCCTGAAAGCGGATTTCGCCTTCAGATTTATGCATAGTAGAGTGAAGAAATTTATACAGAGTTGTGACGTCTGTCAGAAAAACAAGAGCGTTAGAAGGATATCTCCAGAATTCGGCAGATTTAAGGAAGTTTCGGAGAAGTTTGACACCCTTCATGTGGACTTATGTAAGCTTCCGTATAGTATGGGGTTCAATTATCTGCTTGTTTTTATCGACAGATTTAGTAAGTATCCCTTCGCCTACCCTCTTAGACAGGCGACGGTCGACTCGGTATTAAATGTGTTAGTGGGCGAAATTTTTCCGTTCTGTGGCTCTATAAAAAGGCTCATCTCAGACCGGGGAAGCCAGTTCACTGCCAAATTATTTAATGACGTGTGTAACCTACTCAACATAGATAATATTATCACGACGCCTAATTCCCCTCGTTCAAACGGACTAGCGGAAAAATTAAATCAAGCTCTCATAGTGACACTAAGGTGTATGATTAATGATAGGGAGAATGAAGGGTTAAAATGGCCTGAAATTTTGCCTTGGGCACTGTACTGTTTGAGAATTAGCCCTCTAAATGACCAAGGGGTCACCCCCAGTGTGCTTATGTTCGGCCAAAATCTATCAGTGCCAGGAAGCTTGTTACAGAAGGAGGCACTCAGTGCCACAGTCAGTCAAAGTGCTTATTTGAAGAAACTAGTGGCTTTAATGCGTAGGCCTTTGGCACCACAGGTTGTGTATAAAAATAAGAATATATTTGTTCCGAAAGATCTCCACAAGGCAAGGGCCGTGTTAATAAGAAATCAACAGTATAATGTAGGGAAACTGTCAGAGAGATACTCGGGACCTTTCAGGGTGCTACGGATAAAAAAGAATAACGTTTATATTTTAAAGCAAGGGAAAGAGGCAGTAGAAAATTTAAGAAATGTAAGAATTTTTCATAACATAACCGACAGGGACGCTGAAACCCAAGAGAAAAATAAGGTTAAATAAAAAAAAAAAAAAAGAGAAGAGAAAGGAAAAAAAAAGGGGGGGCTTCTTAGTTCTGCATGCAATTCTTAGAGTTAGACAGTAATTAAATTGATACTTATCCTTCAAAAAAATCATCTTCTTTCCTCTATCTAATGCTACGGCTGAAAAGCATGCTGCCAAACATTAATAGTTGTGAATAAATTCCCGCGTGTTCTTTACAAAATGTAACAGGAAGGGGTTGTAATAGAAGAGTTGAAATAGTCAAACCCCCGAGGTGGGGATTAAGAAGGTCTTTTATGTATTTTGTAACAATGTATTGTAAGAATAAAATTTGTATTTCGTAATAATAATGTCAAATTACTACTCAAAAAAAAAAAAAAAAAAAAAAAAAAAAAAAAAAAAAAAAAAAAAAAAAACGTGTGAGGACAGGATTTCCCCTTGCCCTCACAATAATTATGTATGCCTCGTGATAGCTCTGTATACCTGTTATATACACCTGTAACATCACTCAAAAAAGGGGTTCTCTGTATGTTAAATTTTAATTATTATTGGTATTTCATTATGTAAGAAAAATATTCGGTGACTCTTCTGTATGGCACTATTGTCGTGAAAGTGAGTCACCCTGAATGCTGCCCGAGAAATGCCTGGCATTCGAGAAAAAATAAGTCAGTAAGATCTCACGTTATAAGAAGAGAGGTCGTGTTGAGTGTCGGCTTGTTAAAAGGCCGGGAAATTGTGTTTTGATTGTAGAAATTATAGTGTTAACCTTCACCAATATTATTAATGACTGTGAACTGGCCCATTGTGTTAACTTTTAAACATTGATACCATTATTTACTACCTGATTTAATTAGTCTTAGAAATAAAAATAAAAAGTAATTACCCCTTTTCATTACCACTGTATTCAACTCTTCAAGGGTTTATACACACATATATATATATATATATATATATATATATATATATATATATATATATATATATATATATATATATATATATATATATATATATATATATATATATATATATATATATATATATATATATATATATATATATATATATATATACATATATATATATATATATATATACACTTTATATATAACTATATATATTTATACACACATATATATATATATATATATATATATATATATATATATATATATATATATGTGTGTGTGTGTGTGTGTGTGTGTGTGTGTGTGTGTGTGTGTGTGTGTGTGTGCAGCATCCCAAAGCATAATTCGTAAAAATTCAAATTTATGTTCATACTTATGACAAGATTTGCGTAGGCAAAATTTTGACGTAAATATGAACAAAAGTGTGTAAAAGGTTTCCCTGCCTTGTTGAGCACTTCTCTCCCACTCTCTTCTAATTTTCAGTCGCACTCACTACCCACTTGCTTGTTCCTAAGAATACAGAAATCCGAATTACAAGAAAACCCAACTTTCAAGCAAGGGAGGTAAAACTTCAGGAAAAGTCCGCAACAGCAGAATCGACTCATCTCAATTTACAAAGCTTTTCAAAAGAATAAGTTGGCAAGGGAGGTAAACACAGGAAAAAGTCGAAACTTAAGAAGAAAAAAGAGAGAATCTCAATAAAGAGGAGGCTGTTGTTATCTATATTTTATTGAATAAAATCATCATTTGTTTTAAGATTTTTAAATCACCACAACTCATATAGAGGCCTATATACCGTAACCAAATTATCATCAAAGAACTATTTAAAAGGGCCCCTATATATATATATATATATATATATATATATATATATATATATATATATATATATATATATATATATATATATATATATATATATATATATATATATATATATATATATATATTTTTAAATTCTTATATATACATATAAATATATATATATATATAAAAATATATAAAAATATATATATATATATATATATATATATATATATATATATATATATATATATATATATATATATATATATATATATATATATATATATATATATATATATATATAATATAATATATATATATATATATATATATATATATATATATATAACTAACTATATATATATATATATATATATATATATATATATATATATATATATATACTATATATATATATATATACTATATATATATATATATATATATATATGTGTGTGTGTGTGTGTGTGTGTGTGTGTGTGCATATATTTGTTTAGAGCGAGGGAAGAAGCGCTCTCGAAGCGATGAGATTACCTACCATGGGCATTTAGGAATGGTTGGATAAGTTATCCAATTAAGGAGGGTATAACAGTTGTCTTTGTGGGTGCGGTAGAAAATGAATAAAGATGACTGATCTCTGTTAGGAGAAGAGGTGTGTGTGTAAGTAATAGATTCTTCAGGGCTCGGGCACAAGAATATTCATAAGATTACTAGAGTTGGTGTAAGTAGAGATGATATCGAAGTGAAAGGTATGATTGCTTTTGTGTTGGTGAAGGAGATGCTGAAGTATGTGATGTACGTTAAATCAGTGAGGGAATCGGGGATGGGGAATATCAGATCATTGTTGTTTTATGCAAGATTAAGTTAGTGGGGGCATGGATGGAGAGGAAAGAGATATGGAAGGAAGAGTGGAGAATTAAGAGAGAGAAGTTAAAGGAACAAAGTTATAAGGAAAAGTATGTGAGAGCATTTGAAAATAAATCAGTTGAATGTGAGCAAGATGAAACTTATCAAATATCGGAACGCAAATGAATGAAGCCTTTCTTTGTTAGTAGTGCTAGAGAAGTATGTGGGTGTTCTAAAGTGAGAAGTAAGAATATAAATAATAGTGAGTAGTGGAATGGAGAGATGATGCAAGCGGTTAAAAGTAATAAAAAAAGTGGCGTGGTTGAATGTTCTAAAAGCCAATGATGAAGTCTCAAAAGAACGTTGTATGTAAAAATATAAGGAGGATAAAAAAGAAAGACTAAAAGTTGCAAACGTAGGAGGAAAATGAGGTAGATGTAGAGTGTATAAGGAGGATGAATGAGGATGTGGAAGAAAGTACGAAAGCTTAAGAAAGAGAGTATGGGGAATCTTCATAGAACAATGAATAGGGATGGTACTCTCATGACTAATGAAATGGGTATGAGGATGTTTAGTGGTGAGTGTGCAGGGAATCGACCGGCTGGGAGACTGAAGAAAAGTGGATTGAGTCAGTAAAGGAATGTGAGTTTGGCAGAAACGAGAAAAGAAAGGTGCATAATTGGAGTGAATGGCAAGGTTTTGTGATGTCGTATGGTTGTGGGTCTGGCCCAAGGAATGAACCCCACATTGACTAGATACCACAGTGAGGGTCATTCGTGGTGTTATGAAGCTCTAGGGTGGATTCTTTTGGCTGCTGCGGCCTCTCATTAAAAGGAAGGTACATTTGTAAAGATTTATCTATGTATTAGCTTTGAAAAAAAGGGTTGGCCGACGCGCCGGGTGCGGTGCGGTGCGGTGCGGTGCGGTGCGGTGCGGTGCGGAGCTCGACCAACCCTACACAGAATATTCAGACTATAGGGTTGGCAAGCACCTGAATTTTCATCACAGCGCGTCACCGAACAACACCAAAAGTCGTTTTATCGCACCTCCATCTTTGAATGCGCATAGCGTTTCGCACCGCACACTGATACTGAAATTATGTATCGCACCGCACCGCACCGCACCACACCGCACTGCACCACACCACACCGCACAACATCGCATCGCACCGCACCGCACCGCACCTCACCAAAAGTCATTTTTTTCATACCACATCTCTATGTTTCAATGATCATCGTGCTCCTCAGTTCCTCACCGCACAGCACCAAACCCTGACACTGTAATTTTTTGTCGCACCGCACTGCACCGTACCCGATGCATCTACCAACTTTAATATATATATATATATATATATATATATATATATATATATATATATATATATATATATATATATAAATTCACTTTTTTATATTCTTTCAATAGATATAAATATAATAATATATATATATATATATATATATATATATATATATATATATATATATATATATATATATATATATATATATATATATATATATATATATATATATATAAATATATATACATATATATATATATATATATATATATATATATATATATATATATATTATATATATATATATATAATAATAATATATAATATATATATATATATATATATATATACATATATATATATATATATATATATATATAT
>JABUQX010044544.1:40000-42500 GCA_015478945.1 Trachelipus rathkii
CTATATATATATATATATTATATATACTATATATATATATATATAGTAATATATATATATTTAGTATATATTATATAATAATAATATATATATACGCATATATTATATATATATATATAATATATATATTATATAATATATATTATAATATATATATATATATATATAATATATATAGTATATATATATAATAGTAATAAGACGAATAAAAGTGGAGAAAGCATTCTTTATTCATAAAATTTGGACGTTTCGGGTATTCCTCGACCCATCTTCAGCAAAAATTTACTCTAGAAAAAATTAAAATTTACAATTAAAATTACAAGATCACCATTCGAATAAAGTTACATTAGAGAATGGGAAACAAAGTACATAAATGAAAATTAAAACAAAATCACAAATTTACACAAAGTGGAAAAAACTCAAACAAACGCACCTGACAGAATCTGAGAAAATTTTATAGTCTCTTAGTTTTGGAACTTAATATTCGGAAAAGTAAAATATTACGGAATGCATCTTATATATATCTATATATATATTATATATAATATATATATATATATATATATATATATATTATATATATATATATATCTATATTATTATATTATATTATATAATAATTATATATATATATAGATATATATATATATGGTACTAGAGGGGGCGGTAGGCTGGGCTTTTCTTTTCGACTTTTGGTCATATTCTTCTAACATGCTTCTTTTCGATGCTGATAAGCACCTTCTGCCATTGGGAAACAAAACGGACGATGAAAAGAATATATATAATCAGTATATTATATATTATATATATATTTTATATATATATATATAATATATATATAATATATTATATATATATATAATAATATTTTCTATAAATATATATATATAGTATATATTATACTTATATATTATTATATATATATATATATATATAATATATATATATATATATATTATATTATATATATATACAGACAGTTATGCATCCACAAGTAAATAGACTGTTAGTAATAAAATTTACACTATTATCAAGATCTCACATCTTCCTATATATATATATATATATATATATATATATATATATATATATATATATATATGTGTGTGTGTATGTATTTCTGCTTTTGTGTATGTGCATTTGTGTGGTCTGCACGATTTTAAGCAAATTCAAAACGTGTGTTGAGATCTTGTAGTAATGTAAATTTATGATTCTTGCTGTTATATTATGATAATGTGTCAAAAAGTTAAATTGTAACAATATTTCTTCAATGGATTCCAATTTACTTCTTAAAAACAAGACAAGACGCTTTTTCTTTTTTTAATACACAGTAAGATTTTTTAAAATTTATAATAAGAAAATCTGGAAAGCTTATTCAATCGAATGCATGTTGTCTAAATTTTGACAAGAAAAGATAGACAGTTTTTGTAATATCGAATATGTCTTGAGTAAGTTTTTTAATAAAATAAGATTTTTAAAAAAATTTAATAATAAAGCTTTTTCAATACAATGCATCTTGTCTAAATTTTGACAAGAAAAGTTAGTTTTTTTTCCATATCGAATACGTTTTTAATTCAATAAAATTTCAAAAAAAAAAAAATTTTATTAAGCAAGTTTAGAAAGCTTATTCAAATCTAATGAATCTTGTCTGAATTTTGCCAAGAAAAGCAAGACAATTTTTTTTTCAAATCGAATATGCCTTGAGTTAGTTTTTAATTCAAGTAAGATTTTAAAAAAAAAATTAATAAGCAAGTCTAGAAAGCTTCTTCAAATAGAGTGCATCTTATCTAAATTTTGACAAGAAAAGTTAGACATTTTATTTTCATATCGAATATGTCTTGAGCAAGTTTTTAATCCAATAAGATTTAAAATAATTTTAATGAGCAAATCTAGAAAGCCTTTTCAAACCGAATGCATCTTGCCTAAATTTTAACAAGAAAATTTAGTTTTATTTTGTTTTTGTTTTTCAATTCGAATATGTCTTGAGTAAGTTTAGTAAAAATAGAATTTTATCAATTAATATTTATTTGTAATTATTAATAGATGAAGTTAATAGGAAATAATTGCATGAAATTTGCCTGATTGAAATATTACTTATTCTAAAATATAATATTTTCTCATTTTTCTTATGATAGTTCGAAAACGGTTTATATTTTAAAGATAAAAGTTTTTAAAAAAGTAAATGTTTAAAAGTTTAAATAAATTAAGGGTAAATCGCAAAGATGTAAAGTTGCCAGCTGTTTTACGAGTTGCAGGCGGAGTTCGTTGACTGAAGGGTTTTCTTTTCACTATTGTCTCCTTCTCCCCCTGAACTCCTCTCACACGTGCTAATACCCTTTCCGCAAACAGATAAAATACAATAATATCAGTATTAGGACTGGCCAGCACAGCATGTAATATAATTATTATTATTATTATTATTATATATATATATATATATATATATATATATATATATATATATATATATTATTATTATTATTATTATATATATATATAT
>JABUQX010044544.1:50000-79920 GCA_015478945.1 Trachelipus rathkii
TATTATTATATATAGAATATATATATTATATAGATAAATATCTCTCTTATATATTATTGTTATATAAATTATATCTATTATATATATATATATATATATATATATATATAGATAAAATAATCTATATTTTATATTATTATCACACTTACTTTAAGAACACTATCACAGTCGAATTATAATATACTATATATATACTATCCTATATATATATATATATATATATAATATATTATTATATACTAATATATATATATTATATATACTAATATAATATATATATTCATAATATATATATATACTATATATATATTGAAAATCTAGGTTCTGCTCTACGAATTGCAAACAAGTTTTTATTACTGTTTACTTGTATCGATATTTTATTAGTTGAAAATAATACTCTGTGACATAATTTTTTTCTATAATTAATTATATATAATTCTTTAATTTTTATTAAAAGAAAAAAAAAATCTTTCCACAGATATTTTAGTTTGTAGTATATTATATATATATTATATATATATATAATATACTATCTATACTATATATATATATATACATATACTATATTATATAATATATATATATTTATATATATATATTATATATATTAAATAGGAGAGAGCAGAGAAGAGCAAGAGAGATGTGTTAAACATGGACAATTTTCATTCAAAATCATGTACATTATATATATATATATATATATAATATTATTACTACTTATATATTATACCAAATGGTACTTATATACTATATACTTATATATTATATTATATAGTATATATTATATTATATATATTATATATCTATATTAATATATATAAATATATACATATATATTATATATTTATATTTATATACTATATATATAGTATATATACTAACTTTATTACCATACTATATCATGTACATGCTATATATATATATAATTATAATATATAAATAAACCATTTGCAGCATTATTATTTTTATTAATTGTTGGATGACGTTTCTGGAAATTTTCCCATTTTCAAGGCTAAACACAAAGCATTAAACGATCAAAATAACAATTACACATGCTAAGGCAATGCAAGTGGCTTCCGAATCCGAATCCGTATGTGTAAAAATATCCGAATCCGAATCTAGGGTTCGAGCCCTCGTCCGGTTTCAAGGTAGAAATTACCTGGAGCAGTTTTCCTCCAAGAATTGTTCAATCCCCGTGAGGAGTGATTTTTTTTTAATATATTAAATTATATATTATACAATATTGTAAATTATATATTTATTTATATTATATTTATATTATATGTATATTATATATCATATCATTAAATTATAATAAAAATATTCATAAAGATTATCAGGATAATCACAAAATAACCTTGAAACTAATAAGCATAAAATAATCATAAAAATCGTAAAAAATATCGTAAAAATAATAACAATATTCATATGAATTTTTTAAAACAATGATTGACTTATTATTATTAAAACATGAATCTATTTATCGGCATTTTTTTTTAAAGATTAAAGCTGCGATAGCTTAGGCAACTATTATTATTATTATTATTATTATTATTATTATTATTATTATTATTATTATTATTATTATTATTATTATTATTATTATTATTATTATTATTATTATTGTTATTAATTATTTATTATATTATTTACTTATTATTATTATTATTATTATTATTATTATTATTATTATTATTATTATTATTATTATTAATAATTAAAATAATTAAAATATTATTAAAAATCAAAATACTAATTATTATTTTTATTATTAATAAAAATAATAATAATAATAATATTAATAATAATAATAATAATAATGATAATAATAATAATAATAATAATAATATATATTTATATTTCATTAATAATATAATACATAATATAATAAAATATATAAATAATTAAATAATGAATAAATATAAGAAGATGAAAATAAATAATGAATATATAATAATAATAATCGCCAATAATAAATGAAATAATAATAATGATAGAATAATAACTAATAATATATAATAATAATCACCTTTCTATAATCTATTTCAATATCAAAATGAATCAAATAAATAAATGAATAATAATAATAGATAACTAATTAATAATAATAATAATAATTAATAATAATAATAATATAATTATATAATAAGTAAACTAGCAGCATTGTTGTCCAAATTTAAGGCTTTTCCAATTTAATCTACAACGATTCGGCGTTTAGAAGAAATTTTGGCATTGTGTTGTCTTAAAATTTTAAAATCTTCGGATCCATGTGTATATTAGTTTTACAATTCACCGAATGATTCCAAAATTCTTTAATGGTCAGTTATATATCAATGGCCTGTTCTGTAGCTCACTCCTCTGCTACTATCGATGTGGACTTTGATCGTACGCATTAAAATAACTCATTATTGTTTTGAGTTATAAACACGGTATCAATTTTGAAGTTTAGTTCGACACGTCCAATTCTTGAATTAAAATGCTTAGCAGTTAGAACCTTTTTCCTTTGAAGTATCGAAATCTCGAATACTGTTAATCGCCTATCATTTACAATCATAACGTGAAGTTTGTGAGTCATTTCTAGTATTGTAATCGTTTTAGACCGTTTACTTCAATGGCCATTTCCATGCATGTTCTGCCGAACAAATTCGTTATTCAATTCTTATCACGTTGTGTAGAAGGAGCATGTTTTATCTATTGTACCTTGCCAAACACCATAAATAATAATAATAATAATAATAATAATAATAATAATAATAATAATAATAATAATAATAATAATAATAATAATAATAATAATAATAATAATAATAATAATAATAATAATAATAATATAATTATAATAATAATAATAATAATAATAATAAAATAATAATAATAATAATAATAATAATAATAATAATAATAATAATAATAATAATAATAATAATAATAATAATAATAATAATAATATAATAAATTAATAATAATAATACCAGCTTTACTTCATTTAACAGCATATATAATAATTATTTATTACTATATATACTATATATACGTACTATTAATATATAATATCAAATGCTATTATATATATTATATATAATAAGTATATATTCATATATATAATGAAGGCTGACGTTGTTTGTTCATCCTTTCTACTGTATCCCTGTTAGTCAAAGAATCACGGTGATGTTAGTTGCGTCTCCCGATATCTTGTTTCCCGATTTTTTCTATGCTTTCTCTTCACTCTTCAGAACTTTTTAATTCCTCGAGACGGAGCAATTTCTCGCCTTTTTAATTAGGGCAGAGTTTACAACCATAATTGTTTAATAAAAAATTCAGATTCCCTTTATTTAAGGACCATAACCTTATATATTACTTGTGATACACGGCCTTATAGACGCCTACAACTGTATACGATGCACCCATTCGAACCAGTTGCAGACCGAATATATCATGATTATATAACCCTTGTGATATATAAATATAATATATATATAATATATAGTATATATATATATAATCAATATATATAAACTTAACCATTTTCTTGGACAAGATGATACCAGCGCGTTACGGTGGGCGCAAAAGAATATTTTAGAAAGATTTGTACTGAGGAAAGCTTGGCAGAATAAGTTCTCTCTCTCTCGTATACTCGTAAGCATAAATAAACTAGCAAGATAAATTTTACTCCGTAACGTCCACATACGGCGCTCATATGTAACCCCTCTCCTCTCCTCCTTATTATCTTCCACAAACAATAGGTCTCTCCTCTATTCCCGCTTAGCACTATTATTTTGTTTCATGTCAGCCTTTGACCTATTAGTTATTGACTATACCCAAGCCTAGTGAATTGTGTGAAGGCCTGCATATTGCACATGTATCATACATCATTAGCCAAATCCAAGAAACTTTACTTACTAAATGCGACCTATTTAAAATTAAATTACAATTAATACTAACGTAACGTAACGTAATAACCCTAACGGAACATAATACCTTAACAAAACTTAACCTAACGTAACAACATTAATCCCAATATAACCTAGAGTAACTAAATATTTCCCAAAATAGGGAACAAAATGACTTAGAAAGAAGAAAAGATTACTACTAACCTTTTAATGAAATCTTTGATAAGATTTGCCACAGCAAGTAAATAAAAGTTGCGCAATCGAGTTTGTTTTTCTTTAAATTTCAAGGTATTTATTCTAATAATACCTTCTATTTCATGCTCGTAATACTCAAGATTTACATAGTAGATTTATACTCTGAGATTTATATCTTTCCATTTACATTCAATATAGTTAAAATATAAAGGTAACTAACTCTTCATATATAAAATCCAATCCTGGAAAACCAATGAAATTAAAGCAACCAAAACATGAAATCATAAAGAGTAAAAAAATGTATCTAAGAATATAAAAGTAAAAATACTTAGAACGTTAAAGCTAAATAGTTTCAATATCCAATCAATCGCTATATATGCTCTACATTGGCCATTTGCACCAAAAATAAATGTGATTTTCTTTTCCAGTATTTCTTAATTGCCTTTAAAAATATTACACCTTTTAACTTTACTTAGCTGGAAATTAAAAAAAATATAAAATAAACCGTATTCTTAATACTTCCTAAAGGGGCTGAAGAGTATTAAGTTGATCATTTATTAATAAAGAACATTTTAAATGCAAATGAGTCCAACCCAACACAAATTACAGAAAATAGATTCGAACAAAGTTTCAACTTAAGTCATCCTAAGGAGAGTTGACAGCTCGAAGAAAATGTCTCTCATGAAACATCCAGACCAAAAAAGGAATTATTTATGAGAAATCAGACCATGAATTTATATTTCAAGATACCGTACAAGCCCTTCACTCAATATTATATTAATTTCAAATTCAAAAACTTAAAATCTTTTACTCATTAAAAAAATAAATAATTCCAATAAATTAAAAAGAATATAAATTATTATAAATAGCTTACTACAATAAATACACATTTATCATTTAAAAACCTATATTGGCAAATACAGCGTCTCTCCTTGACTAAAAAATTTCAAACCACAATAATCATGCACTATATTTTTACATACTGACTCAATACTAAAAATACAAAAATATTTACTCTGCTTATCTAAGGTTTACATTTTCAATTTATTCAAGGTTGATTCTATTAGTGATGATGTAATTAAAGTGTTATTCGTAAAGGAATTTTAATTTTATTTAATAACAATTTAGAATTAATTACTAATGTTCAATTAACTACCATCATAGATTATAATTTTACAATGTCAAGTTAAACTAGGATTCTTCCTCTAATAACAGGTGCGTAAAATTTAATTTTTATGATTGAATATATTTATTGGATTATATTATGATTACACGATGCCTTTAAATTCGAATTTAATAACTTACACAAGTCATACGCTAAAGCTCATGCATATAATATTATAAAATCACTTAAAAAGTTATTAAAGACTTCACAATACATTTCTCAATTAAATATACTAATTTTTTATTTACATTTAATATTATATTTATATATAATTTAATATATATTATTATTTATTATTAATTATATATATGAATTATTATATCATTAATTTATTTATTATATGTTATAATTTAATATATAATTATAACGAAATATATAATATTATTATTCTATTATAATAAAATAACATATATAATTAGATTATTATATATAACTCAAAAGTTTTCTAAAAACATCAGATCATAAGTAATATTAAACCATTAGAGATAAATATAACGTTCTTATTCTAATCATAGTATTTTCAAGTAATGCGTTATAGAATCAATCTGTGATATGAGTTATAATGTTGCTTGATAATATAGTCTCTTCGACACTTTATTACGTATATAAATCAGTTATAGATAAAAAGAATTAACTAAATTAATTTATACTTATTATATATAGAGTAAATTTAATGGTCCTCCTTATTCACAACTCGAGCTATTATTTCACGTTGGACTGTAAATCAGGCCGCAATCCAAGCACTACCGGACTACAAACAACAAACAAACAAACTCACCATATCCGAATCTTTTTGATTATTAAAAAAGGGAGGTTTAAAAAGGGATGTTTAAAATATGATAAATTTTTTCTGGTCCATTGTGTCTCACTCTATTACTGCGATAGTGATGGATAATACAATCACTATAACCTAAACTTCATTCGAGACCCCTTCAGACAAGTTACGAGCGAAAAAAAATTCTTTCACCCCTAGAACAAATAAGATATTCCAATTATTATATATTATCATCATACGATTATTAACACTCACGAATGTGCAAGCTCGCTTTTTTTTATTTTTATTTATTTCTTTATCATTTATTATTATTATTTATCAACTATTATATATGACCGATATCTCCCGATATTACTATACTGATCTATAGTATGTCACTTCTGATTATACATATATATAATAGTACTCATAATACTTTGAGTACCCTTACGTACTATCTACCCCAATGATCATAGTCAGTGTAATATATTATTAATATATACATATATATAATATATACTCATAATATTTATATATTATATAATATATTAATATATATTAATTATATTAATAATGTATAATATATAATAATTATATATTAGTATATAACTATATATTATTATTAATCTATATATATATATACATATAATATCGAACTTAATATTAAATTATTACTATCATGTAGCGCATTCTTTTCCACTAGTTAAAAAGGTAATATGTATTTACATATATAAAGAATGAATTATTAATAAAGATTGCCTACATAATATATATGTATCTCTTACTGAAAAATAATCTCTAAACCTATCTGAGATTACAAACTCCTAATAAAGATTTTGGGTCTCTTTGCTTTGTTAACCATATATGTCCGCTGTTTATAATTTGCTCAATCATGTATTAATTTAATTAATTAATGACTGCACTAATTCTATGATTTCATCTTTTTTTTTATTAATGTTTAAATTTATGTTATAAGAGGTGCTCTCAGAGACCGACGTTGAGTAACAAGACACGTGAGGGAGGACTGATAAGTCCCCCCCTGTCGTCCCCCGCTGAGGCCGGAGAGACCCTGTGAACTCTTTGATTCATTACTATTTAGTAGTACAGTATTTGAATTATTATTGGGTATATTCCTAGCTTTAACTCTTTACAAAAAATATAAAACAAAATATACATTAATAATGGTAGAACTACTTTAAATAGTAATTTACTAATATATTTAAATATGTCATTTCGCAATTAATAAATCAGTAAAAAAAAGATATCAGATTTGTACATGTCTTCGTTCTTAACTATTAACTCGGTTACATCCTTTATATAGATTCGGAAAGTTCCTTAAGATCTATATATACTTTATACTAGTTAAGTAGTGACATGATCTCACCATAGAATATATATCCGGCGTACGGTAGGGAGTAGAGCGCAGTAAACAAAAATATTCGACTTTTACTATCATTATACTTCACTCACATATCAATAATATAATAATATATATATCTATATAATTAAGTAATAAGATACTTATACTATATATTAAATATATATAATACATATATCCTAGCACTATATAATACTAATATTATAGCAGAACGACTCACCTCATTTTGACTTAATACTATATAATACTATAGTAATAACCTTCATATATATATACTATATATACTTATATATATATACTATATAGGCATGTATATAGTATGTAATTTTTACTTTGTTCAGTTATTGAATTTTATTTTGTTTTATATGCTTCTTTCTCCTATATTAATACTTAATCGCAATTATTGACTTATCTGTGTAGTATAAATAATAATATTTCATATACGGTATATTCGTACATATAAACTATATATAATGGTGTCCCCCAAGGTGTGTCGGAGTTGGACATTTGAAATTTTCTTAAAATACGAAAAGTAAAAGTGTTTTTGTGAGTCCATAAAATAAATTTTACTGAAAATATACTAACATTATATTTTGCTTAATAAAATATTACAGATTTCTAAAAATCCGAAAACATTCTCTAAGAGTGGTAAAGCGATCATATACAGACAGAACACGCGAATTGCGAGTGATTCTAGGTAGTCAGGTGATGTAAGATGTTCTTAACAGAGTATGTCTAAACATGAAAAAATTAAAAATACACTTAATATTAAAAATAGAAAATATAAAATTACGAGCTAGATCTTATGTTGCGCGACACGGGTGGGAACGGTTATTTCCATACCCGTAAGGGAGGATGGCAGAGCAACCCGCGTACAAAAGAATACTACAGAGCGCGGGTTTCACGTGGAGACCCTCACGTGAGGGGATCGATAGTCAGTCGCAACAGTATTTTCCAGGGAAATGTGTTCGAGTAGTACGCAGAACTGCTGCTATCTTTTCTGAGTGCAGGTATGTAGATGAAGCTGGCCCTGTGTCGAGTATAAATTTTCTTAGTTGATAAATTAGACATAAATAATAAAGTAATCGTAAATATTGGGAGTTAATAAATATTGTATGTAATAGCTAGATATACAATTAAATAGACATTAAGTCTATTGATTCCTCTTATTATACTCCGCTAGTATCTATTTGGTATATGGTTCTATGTGATGCCCCTCTCATAGATCTCTTAATACCATACTTATACAATATCAACTCAATATTAGTTTTACTCAATTAAATATCTTACACTCTATATTTAGTAGCTAATTATCAACTGTATTACTTCTTTTCAGTAAAATGTTACACTCAATTATATTAGTTAATCTTACTATCCATATGGGCTATACTTATATCTACACTACTTGATATATTACGATATGATCTAAAATTAACTAAATGAGAAGAATAATAATATCTTTATTGAATTTTTAAATACCTTATCTTAATACTACTAGAATTTACCGTGTTCTAACGTGTATAATAAATCAATGTTACTTCAAAACATCTAGACAAATGTGAGGAAAGTTTTATGATGCGTAATAATAATCAAGAATCCTGCGGATCTCACGAGAAAAGTTTTAAGTAGTTAAATATAGATGCAGAAGTACTTGAGATAGAGATTCTTATTGAACTTATTATCCCTGTATAGAATTCATTCTTGACTAACGACAATCTAGTCTCAAATACAACCGCACCGCTTCCGGAAAGAATAACAGTAGCAACTTTATTCCTAACCTTGCTCCATTAACTACCAACTATACAATGTCTTAAGAATAAAACATACCTTACGTTATTTGTGTTTGCATTGTTTTATCATCTTGATAGCTCGTCCAAGTTTATAGTGTTAACATAAAAGGAATTACGAGACTGTTGTTACCTGACACATGCCTGTCTCGGATTCACAATTACAATTTGAGATCTAATAATCTTGGCACTAAAAAACTTCCTCATAATATACAATTTTAATCTACATAAAATATATATAAATATACTATTAAGTAGGATATGCTTAGATATATTATTAGTATTAGTCAATGTAATAAATTTCCTGGGAGGTCCATGGCCGCCTCCCTGCGACTTCCACTAACTATTCTAAGTATAATCAGCCACCTTGATATAATATAATATATATTCTCTCCAACACTAAATTATATATATACTTATTACTAAATTATACTTTATATATATATATATTTATAATAAATAATATATTAATATATAATCATTAATTATAATATTTAAGTTACTTATAATGATTAGATACTACTAATATAAGTTAAGCTATATATTAACGGTCTAGCTCACATTCCTGACCTATAAGAGAGGGCCAGGCTAATCTGTCTATATCATAAATCTAGCAAAATAACTCTGATAACATCTAATCTCAGTGAATACAAAATATTAGCATCTAACAATCTTGTCTCAGCTGCCTCTCACTATTTAGGACTAAAAGTCTACCAATTAAGCGTACCACTATCCTTCGCATCCTGCATGAAACATATAAACGGATCCAGAAAGCGGCACATTTATTTCTATCTCACTAATATTTATTAATACACACTTAATATTATCTACAGGATCTACATCTTCGAATCATACAATGGCTATGCCTCATTGATAATCGCAACTCCGCTATGAGATGCTCCTCCGCGCTAGATTAAGATCTGAGCGAGAGCTCTCAAAAATTTAGACACATATTGTTTAATCTTATATTTTTACGCTTTGAGAAAATTGACTATAATGAAGGTACAGCATAGTAATACTTACTAATAAATTAATGTATTACTTTTATTAATATTAGCTAGTTGTTACAGAATATATAGCCCACACGGACGAGATATTTAAAAGAGGATCCTACTCACGAGGGAACGTATACCTTGTCCGCTACCCACGCGATATCGAGCCGAGTATCGTAATATCCTCAACTCATGTGGACTCACCATTACTTTGAATCAGTTTTATACCTTATCGGCTTTCTAATTACTAGTAGTTAAAGAGATGAGCTACAATTAATTCTCAAAACATTCATGCGTGCAATACTCTTCTTGCGCTCTCAAAAGCATCCGCTATCCAATATCCTTCTCTGCTCATAAATAATCCGATCGTCAGACACTTACGTAGATTACTCTCAAAATACTATGATGCTTATCATACACTTTATCTTATCTCATGTTTCTTATAAAAACCATTATAAATTTCGAACACAGCTCTTTAGTCTTTAGATATAAATTTTTATAAGAAAAAAATCAGTGCACTAAATAATGTGTGCCTTGAGTGAATAGAGAGATGTCTATTTGATTCTTTCAGTGTTGGCTTAGACGTTCTCAATTCAGCATTGTCTTAAGTTATCATGCCTCGCCTCATCTGGGTGAGAGTTATTAGGCTGCACCTCACCTCATAATATCATTTTGAGCTATTACTATCTCACTGGATAAATTATATTTTTAGATACACTCACTCATCACTCACTTATGATATATTACCACCTATAAAAAGTTACTATTATACGTCACTACAAACTATTTAAGTAGAATTACCTATTAGTAATATATCATCCGTAACTATTACTGCAGAGTCGTAATAGAATATAATAGTATTTACGTTATATTCAGCTCCGATCATGACTGTAAATATCAGCAGAACTATATAATTATAACTATTTAATTATCATACATAACTATCAATATAACTACATTAATATAAATTAACAATCATTACTCCCATTAATAACTCATCTGCACTCTTAATATATCATATTATATACTAATATTAATAGGATATCATATACTTTATGTGTCCTCTATTTAAATAATAATTACTTACTCACCCCCTCTGACTAATTTTCTCCCCTAGATTACATCATTATCAGTAGTCTTTAATATTACCTACTATACTACGTATATATTATATTATTTTATATATTCATATTATTCTACTTAATATTTTCGATCATGATATATGTTAATCAAACTTGCTTCGTGTGTATTACAACTATCCCTCCATAATATATTTAATTTATTATATTACTACTTCAATATAATTATAATTATTAAATAGTTAATTATTATCATTATATATATTATGTTAATTAGATATTAATTGGTTTAGTTAATATTTGATTTATTGGATGCAAAGAACATACAAATAATTATAAGTGACCAACCCTAACTTTAACCTCTTTTACGCATACCCTGTTACTTTTTTTGCTTAACTATGTGTAATGTTTTAAAGCTAGTATAGATATATATATAGATATCAATTCAGTATCCACAACCTTTTATGTTTAATTTTATATTTTTATTTTATATTTATTAATTATTTATAATTATATGTTTTACTTTTTTATTTATTAATTTATATATTTACTTATATCACAATCTAACTATTCAATCTCTGCTTTTAAGATCTGATAATAACGCAACATATATGTCAACAAAGCTTTTAACTAAAAAAAATTATAGACATACAAATGTTTTCAAGCATATCTATGATGATGAGCTCACGAACTTGAGCTTCGAAACGTGTCCTTTATAAACTATTTGTATTAATAAAGATTATAAGACTTATAATTCCTCTGGACTATTGCGATCATCCTTATAATATATATATGTATACCGCCTCTACAAAGCATTAGTATATATAGTTAATAAACACCACTGATAATGTATATATATTAGCATACGTACTGAGTGAGTAGTGAGGATGTAGGTTATGTGATGTGTGTTAAGGTACTGAGTATATCGATTTATAAGATCATATATTAGTCAGTATAACTACTAATATATATTAAATAATAAATCCATTCAAATTAATTAGATTAGAGTACAGCGATTAATACATAGCAATCCCCTGTCTAAGTATATATCATAAATTATAATTCATAATTTAAAATTGACTTATATCTTATATATGTTTTCATCTATTATGACGTAACCTAATCACTGAAAATCTTCGATATCTCTTGTTACCTACAGAAAGTAGATATTTTGATATACTTATTAAGTTACTTACAAAATACAGAACAATATAATATAGCTATAAATTTACGAAATATACTTTATATATTATAAACCTATAAGGGCTGAATACTTATATAAAATAATAAATAGTTAATATAGTAAGTAATTCTATATAGCTATATAAAATAACTATAATTAATAATAATAATTATATTAACTATTAATATATACAAAAATGTCCAAAGTACATTATAGTTAGTAATAATTATATAAACTATTCTATTCGCAATTTTCTTGCGATAAATTAATACAGTATTTTTTATTAAAATAATTAAGAATTAAAATTATATATAATTTTTTAAATAAAAGTATAGTCACCCAAGACCAAATAATCATTATCAATAAAATAATTTTTTTTTGATCTCGCATACGTAGCTAAAGTCCCTCAGCTAATTTTCTGACGACTCCAGCACCTATGTGGTAGTTCCGCTCGGAGCCGTACTAGTGATAGTACGACTATAAAAGTCTTGTAGTTAGTAAGTATTGAGGTCATCAAATACTACTCATTATATATATATTTTATAAACAATCACTAATGTTCATCCGCTAGCCGCCCACGTGAGGTACTAGAAGCTAGCGCTTCAGCGTAGCAGTCATGCCATGCTATTTAGAATACCAATGCTTTGTGCATACTAACACTTATGAGACGTTATAAGCTATTGTTGAGGCTATAAATATAAATAAACATGTAAGTATATAAATACGTAATATATTATCCGCTAAAAATTTAATTTTTTGTAAAATATTTTCTATAAAAAATAAATTAAATATGATCGTAAGTTTTTTTGCATCTTTTAATTTCTTCGAACAATATTATATTATAGGGTTTATACATGTACAAATAGTTACAATCATCAAATTATTTTATGTAACATAAATATTATTTTCTATTAAGTGTCGCTTTAGATCTATAGTAAAAATTTTATTGCTCCTAAACAATTATTTAACAAAATAATAACTTATATATGTAAATTTTAACTATAACATTACATTTTAAACTGATACATATTAACAAAATATTAATTAATATATCCACGAACACGCTAATAATTGTGGTTTCTCAATTAGACTTTTCAACCTCCCAAAGCTTGGCAGTGCACCTTTAGAAGAAAGTACCATATTAGACATAAATAAGTTAGCTAATAAATATCATATTAATATTTTTCAAAAGAACGGAACTTCAATACCTTATATGTATTCACTATTTAATTCATATAAATAGTTTTTATTTGTTTTTAAGACGTGATATAAGCTACTCCTCTATATATATAGGCTTTTATAGTATATACTATATATATATAGACTATATATTTATATACTCTATAATACATAGTATAAATCAATATATATATATATATATATAATAATATGTAGGTTTATATATTATATATAGTATAAAGAGAGCTTTTTTTTATTATTTTTAAATGTTTAAATTTTTTAAAATAGGAAATATTAAAAAAAATTAATAAACTAAATAAAAATACAAAGGAGAAAAGCTTTAAATCAATATATATAGTTCAGGTACAGCTTTAAACGAATCTGGTGAAGCATTTTGAGTATTCATATTTTTTAGGTAGGGAGTAGCAGACGTGTTTATCTTGTTGCTGACATTCTTTTTTTATTTTGATTAATATAGTTAATGTGTATGGTTATACGATATAGTATATAGATATAGGTAGTCATATATAGTATTAGAGTTTAAGGTATATAGGCTAGTATAGGATAATATAAGGACGTTAGTTAGTCTAGGTTATAGATTATTAATTATTATAAATGTAATTATAGTTATAGATTTGGTTAGATTATTGAAATTAGGCTAATAAATTATTTTTAAAACCTGGAACAGATGTTGAAATTATATTAAGCGACTTAAAAATACTTCGGAATGTCGCCATATCGTAAATGCAGAATCATTCTTGGAATATCCAAATATGTTTGGAAATATTAGACAGCATGCTACTTTACCCCTAATATTTTTTAATAGGAAAAACATTGAAAGGCATCAAGGAGTTCTGTATGATAACCCTCAATATTCAAATATCTCACATCTCCTAACTCTAACCGATATCCGCCAGTCACGTTTACATACGGTTATATTATTCACACCTTAGGCAACCATTTCCTCATCTCATCCAATTTATCATTATTGCTTATAATACATTTATTCCATCCTATATCAATTGTAATAATATATTATACTATATATTATAGGTCTACTATACATCTATATATATAATATATATATATAACTATAATAGTAATATATATATATAATATCACCTGACTTGATGTGATTTAGCAACATAGAAAGTTTGTGTTTTCATATTAGAGGCAAGGTCAGAATGTCTGATTCCTTTCTTTTGACAAGTCAAGATAATTTTAAGAGCTATCCTGTGCCCAGCTGCAATTCACACAATACACAACACCCTCTCAAAAGCATATACGCACTAATATATAATATTATCTATTATAATAATATATTATAATATATATATATATATTATATAAGATATTATGCAAAAATTAACTATTTTTTAGCTTAATTTTTTTACAAAACATAGTGTTATATTATATATATATAATATATATATATTATATAATATATTTATATAATATATTATATATATAATAATATATATATATATATATAAAGATATCATATTATATATATATATAATATAATATATTAATATATTAAATATCATATTAATATATAATATATATATATTAATGATTAATGTAATTAATTATGATGAATATATTATAATATAATATATAATTATTATTATATATATCTCCACCATATATATATATTAAGACCCTATAAAGAGCAATTTCACCAATAGTAGGTACTACATACACTACATTTAAGAGATCCACCTAATATACCGTTCATATAATAGTTATATATAGGTATTTTTCTTATAAATAATATATTGCTTATATAGTGAATATTTATATCATATCTTCTTCATATAAGAAGCATATATATATAGCCTAAATAACATACATTATTAATTATATATATAAGGCTATATCATGAATATGTAATATGAATTAAATATAGCTAGATTTTAATGAACAATTGGATTTTTACTATATATATACTATATTATACCCAAATATCAATTATAAGTCAGACATCATTATCCTATAAATAGTAGAGCAACTCACGTTAACTTGTAAAGTATTTCAAATTTATGTCGTATCTTTATGACTATAGAGTCTCGCGCGTGAGTGCGTGTTTCAGAATGTATTAGCATAAAGTAATCTAGTGAACAATTACTTATATAAAGTCGCCCTTGAAAATACTCTTCGGTTCAGTCAGTGCAATACAAGACTTAGTTACAGAATTCTAGAAGCACCACAAGCTGCTCACGTTCAAGAACCTCATCATTCTTCCTCTCAGTTAAGAGTCTGTCGCAAGGAGAGATAATTTGATTCAAGGAAAGTTTAAGTGACTGTGCTGGGAACATACGATACTCTGTATCCAATCAAACAAACCAGAGTTACACCGACAAATGCCTCGCCAGCCAAACAACGTTTCTAGCGGCGTTGTGGGAATTTACCTCACTCCTGCCGAGCGTGAAGGATTATTCTGGGCAGAGAGTATGTGAGTGAGATTATTCTTCTGAGTCTGTGTACTACCAATTCGACCTAAGAAGAGGCAGTATCTCAACACGAAGTGATGAACTTTTATTTACTTTACTTTTTAATTCGAATTATCTACTGTTATCGTTGAATAAAGTATACATGTCAATCAATTGCAAATATGGATTTTTAATATCGCCTAGCAGCCTACTCTTACTATCCTCAGGTACAATAACCATTTGAGTGCTTATGAGCCCAGATAATCTAAGCTCAAAAAAAGCCACCAACGGTTCAAGCATGTTTACCCATATCGTAATGTGGTAACCGCGAAGGGTTAGAACACCAGCAACCTTCATATCCACAATCCCTTACTGAGTTGCTAAAAGAAAAAACACTAAAAAAAATTGAAGCAAAATGTAAAAAGAAAAATCGACTTAAAATAATACTTTATGAAAGAATTCATCCTCTCCATCAATACAAACACGTCGAGGATGACACTTCACCTAGCAGAATCGAAACTTCAATTTACTCAATATTACGATGATACTATCAACCTTCTTCTACGTTTTCTAGCTCCTAAAGACCTCTGCGACGTTCATAGAGATTCTCTCACTTGTCTCATTACAGACAACTCTATCACAGTTCGAGGATTTCATCGCTAACATAGCAAAACTTCTCTTTACGTAGTGAATTACTTCATCAAATTATTCCAGCAAAGACAATTGGAATTTCTACATGGCGACAGGATTAACCTTACTTTTATATTACTACGTCAGCTTCCACTATTCACACCGATCTCACGATACAATAGTCTTTAATGTGATCCAGTAGGTGCGCTCGTACCCCACGAAACACAACTACTTTTATAGTTTCCTTTTCCCGCAATTCCTAAACAGACTGAGCTGCTATATTAAATTCACTGTGCACGCTCCCATATTCTATGTATGGAAAGAGTGCGAAAGTTGATGTCCTCACCTTCCGCGCAACAAACCAGACCTTACAAACATCAACGATAACAACCAACGACCACACACCTATGAATTATGTCTCACATAATGCACAACTCTCTCCTCATCCGCCCGCCTAATACAGTAATGAATTAATTTCATCTTTTACACATAACAAATGATATTCATATAATCCAATCAGTTTAAGTCCTTGAGTATATGACGATCCAGAAAAACGATTCCTTCTCCTATCTTTTATAGGCATTTCATACCACTACCAAATCGTAACATTGATTCGTCTCCATAGATTACACTCAGATACTCCTCCAATAAAAATCTGATGTTTCGTCCTTCGATTCCTCGTGCATCCTCCGTTTACTGCACTAATGAAGAAATTAGTTTCCAAAAATAAATAAGGAAACCTAAATTTCAGCAAACGTCGTCTCATGAACTATATTCGATATTTGAAACTTTCATTCACGACTATATGTTTGATTATATTTCAGTCCACGTGACGCTATTAGTGAAAAACTAATTACGGCGCATTGTTCAAACATGATACATTAGAAACGGCTATGACCATTAATACGATATGGACACTTATCGCTCTTGAGAGAAATTCTATACGGTCTTCAGATTCCGAATAATCAATTGATTTTCAAGCTATTTCATAAAGTTATGTATCAACCATTTCTTATCTGAACTGGTTAACTATTTTACTGCACGATTATAAGACATGTGTCTTGGTTAATAATCTAATGGCTATAACCCAAATATTGACTTATGTTTAAAATGCCTCCCAGCTGTTTTATTTTATGGATAATTTTGAGTAGAAACATTTAATATCGTATATTAATGTATTAAACCCAACTTCTATTTGTAATAATACTGGTAGACTTTCAAAGCCTTATTTCCTCGCGGATCTATCGTAATATCGTTAACCGGTTAATATGCTTCGTATTGAATATTTTAATCAATTATACTCATAATAAAAAAGGCTGGCATTGTATATATTCAATTATTGTAATGCACCATTTTCAGTTTTGATGATTCTACTATTGTCTTATGCTAAAAAATATAGATTCCTAATCAGAGTACAAACCTAAAATTAGAAATGTTTGCCATTTAAAGTATACTATGTTATTTTAGGTTTCAATAATTTTTATTTCTTGCATATAATTATATATTAAACATCCTACTCTTCTCTCACTCTCTACGCTGTGGTTTAGCGCCATAAGAGAATCAATGATAGACACTCCTTAATAGCGTGTGTAAAACTTTAATTTATGTCTACTGGTATGCTAAGATCTTGCGCGAAAGCAAAGAATTTTTTGCATAAGTCAAAGTGAAAATACTATATAAACCCTCGTCCATTTGAGATACTCTTCAGTCAGATCCAAATATTAAGAATCAGAAGAAATCTCACTCAAGATACTCTACTCCAGAAATCCTCCCGGCAAGAGAGGTAAATTTAAGGAAAAAGGCTTGCGAGCTCGACATTTTTCAATCACAAACAACAAATACCACTTCGCACATCAGAAAATATGTGGTGGAAAACGCGCTGGAGAAGGCTGTGACTACCAATTCGCCTAAGAACAGCAGTGACGGTATCTCAACAGAAGGGATCTTTATTACTTTATACTGTTCAATTGATTATCTACTTATGTTGACTAAAAAACATCCATTATTAAATGATGGATTTTCAAATATAATTTTCCTCTATATAGATCGGTGCTTGCTCTTAAAGAAAGCCACCAAACCTTAAGATAAGTTTACTCACTAACGGTACCAATTCTGATTGACACACTAATTATACTACCCTTGATTAAATATATATACATATTATATTATATATATATCTTAATATATAGTATATATATCTATATATATAATATTATAGTATCATAATATATGATAATATATATATATATACTTATATACCCTTATTATATTATATATTCCCTCATCATACTCGTGTGTGTGTTGTGTGTGTGAAACTTGTTTCACCTGCCAAATGAAAAAATGGGTTTAGGATGTTTTTATTTTAATTTCTACATGTTTCAAGTGCATCAGATTTTTAAAAGTGATTTTCAATATGAAAAAACTTTGACAGGATTTGGACCAACTTCTTTTTGTAACTTATTTGATGACATACCTAAATTCCAACCCTCTAACCCAACTTTAACTTAACCTAATCTACATGAATCAACGCTGCGTTAACCTAACGTAACCTAAACCTAACCTAAGCAATCCTAACCTAACTTAACCTTACTAATCTAACTTATCGTAACATAACAACTTTACAAAATAAAAAAAATGACCAAAAATGCTCCCCCCAAAAATGTCCAAAACTTTCCCATTGAAAATGGCCTAAAAATCATTTGAAACACGTAGAAATAGAAAAAAAAAACTTCCTAAACCCATTTTTTCTCTTAGAAGCTGAAACTGGTAAAGCCCTTTAATTTATATATATAATATATTATATATATATATATATATATAATATATACTATTATATATATATAATATATATATATATATATATATATATATATAACACTTATATATAATATATAGTATATTATATATATATATATATATATATATATTATATATATATATATTTCATTATATCAGCGAGGTGGGCACGTCCGCTCTTTAGTCGCTAGTCGCTCAGCGGAAACGACTAGCGGATGTGCGGAGTCGTCAGGAAATTAGGGGAGTTGCACGTGCGGATCAAAAAAAGTTTTCCGCTCTTTGTTTATCCACTCTTTTTAAAAAATGAAAATATAGTTACTTTATAAGAATTCTTATTGGTTATAATAAAGAAATATATTTATTTTAAGTTATATAACTAATATATTTAGTTCTAAGGAACATAAATGATTTAAATCATTAAAGTTCCAAAAATAACTCAAACCTCCCCTATATAAAGTAAAGACCAATATAATAAATACACCACACTCTCTTAAAAGATTGATTTACTGAACTGAGATGGCTCGATTACCCCTCATTCTATAACTTTAATTAACCTTATAGAATCAATTGATATTACACTATAAATAATCACACTCCAAATATCTAACATCATCATTCTGTATAAAACCCAAATTATATTATTCCTACTTATATAACTAATAACAATATCAATGAAAATGTCCTAACTTATAACATATATATATATACTATATATATTATATATATAATATAAATATATTATATTCATATATACTTATATTATCGATATATACTATTACTATATATATATATATAACATTCTATACATAATAACCTAATACTAAACTAGGGAGGAAAAACAAACACAATCATGTAGCACAACTTATCTACATGTTGTTATATATATACTATACAACATAAAGTATTATAATATCATATAATATTATATATATATAATATATAAATATATAATATATATTGGTTTTATTTTACTGAATTAAAAAAAACCCATATATATTTATATATTCTTTTTACTATATATATATATATATATAATAATCAACTTTGAATACCTATTAATTATTATATATATATATATATATATATATATATATATATATATATATATATATAATATATATACCCTATATATATCACGTATATATAAGCTACCGAGCTGATACGTAGCATTATCATCGACTCTGCAGGAGTCGAGCTTTCATTGATTCTACTAAAATGTCTTGGACGAAAATAGACCTTCTTATGGTGACAGCTCTGGCGGGTGTCCAAAATTAATTTTAGAAGAGGGCAGAATGACTTCCAGAAAGTGAGGACCCTTAAAATTATGCAAATGACTGCCTGGAATTGCAACTAACCACCAGCACTCCTCTCACACAAGCTATCTTTCACCTTCAGCAAGGCAGCACATTTGGCGCTTGAACATGTTCGATAAAATCATATACACCTTCCTAGTTCTGCGGCTTTTACGAGCGAAGTATTATAACGTATGTAGGCGATAATTTTGAGGGCAAAAGATGTCAGCTTAACTGCTTTTAATTTTTGAAGCACCTAATTATATTCGAAAAGGTAATGATGGATCTTCCTTGTCCTTTGAAGACAACATTGAGGAGGAAGTGGAACATTGAAAATATTGAATTTTGTAAGAATTTATAAAAAAGATATATACATACATATATAATATATAAAAATTTTTTGTAAGGACTTATACTATTTAGTATTTAGTATTTAATATTAAATCTTTTGTGAAGTCGCACCATTATTAAGGGTGAGACGTCGCGGACTTGCGAATAGCAGGCAGAACGTTCCGATGGTCTAGAAATCAATAAATAACCGTGCGGAGAGCTCCGCATCAGCGCGAGCCTACGTATAACAGTCGTTTTCTCGAGGTGCGGAGGGGCGCTAGCGGACTACCCCCTAAATGAGCGGGGTTGCCCCACCTCTGATTTATATATACAATCTCAGATGATCATATACTAGATATATATAAATATATATATATATATATATAATTAATAGTATATTTCATCTATACATATACCCTATACTATATACTAATATATACTATACTACTATATATATAGTATATATATACCGAGTGGAGCGAATGGAGGGGGGCAGGGGGCCATGGCCCCCCCCGAAATCTTTTAGACACTTAATGTAATAACTTTTTTAATAGTATCATACTCTGTCTAAGATAATTAATCATAAATAGTGCATGATTTTAAATTAATTCTTATAGTATATTCATTGAAAACAAATCTCTGTTAACGAAGTCCTTTAGTTTAAAACTAAACTGAACGCTATCAGAGACAAATCGCGAACATTCGAATTTCAGCAGAATTTAGCTTGAACGAATGTGTAGTGGCGTATCTGATGCTGGGTATTGAAATTGTCTGTCTTACAAAGTTATTACACAGGTTCCACAAAATACCACGCCCACACCATTACATACTCCCGCGCACCCCCACAGATTTATATGATCGACGACCATGCCATTTCTTGTATTGTCACTTCCTTGGCCAATGTAATTTAATCATCAGCATTGTTAGAAACGTGTTTTTAAAATCATAAAGAATTCTATGTTCTTCTATTTGTTCACATCTTAGTCACTATCTAAAGACCAGGATGTAATGTTGACCAATGAGACAGATAAAAGATTGTTTAATCATTTTATCAAGAGTATAATCTTGAAACAAGCCTAATAGACATGATTTAGTAAATCAACAACAGAATGGAGATTTATGGAACCGTTGCGAGGAATGGCATTCAACACAAGAACAGATCAGTCCAAAAACCGCTCTTAAGAGACGGACTAGATTTCATCTGTTCCGCAGTTCATACAATTCCTCAACATATTTAACATATTTATTCACAAATTATGGCAATGTCTTACCTCGCTGTATAGCTTCCCTTGTCTCCAGGATATACTACCTTCAGAGAAATGAAGCCTTATTCGAACATAAGACCTTCTGAAAGATCTACATTGAGAACATATACTGATTAATAAGAAGAGAAACGAGGAACTTACGTGTTGAACTACTATGCCGCTCCTCTACATACATCGAAATACTTGACATAAAAACTCGACGGACGATCGGTTATCTCGACTTGTCACTCTATCAATGCCCGAGGCGAATAAATGTTAACAATTTTCCAAAGGAAGTATTTTTAGTCAATTATATTAAATTAGTTTCAAATGTCTTTCTTACAAAAAAATTTAATGATTGGCTCTTTCACTTTAAAACTACTACTATCAACTACGTCAACTCTCACTACATACTATATATATACTATATAATATACTATCAATATATAATATAGCTATATAATATATAACAAGGTCCCACTATACTTATATATATATAATATAATACTATAATATCTATAATAACTCTCTCATATATATAATACCACCTATATTAGTACTATATCTAGAAACGATTTTGCTCTGGCCCCCTCGAAAAATATCTTCTGGATACGCCACTGCTCACTCCGAGCGTCTTAATATACTAAATCACATATACCTATTCTATACTACTACCTATAGTACTATCTATCATATATAGATAATATATAATATAATATAAGTACCTATATCTAATTATCGTAATAAGTAATTCCTATATATATATATATATCTATACTGTATATTATATACTACTATGAAATATTATCATACTATAATACCTATAACATATTCATACCTATATATAATAAATTATATATATATATACATATACATTACTATATATATATATATACTACTATTATAATCAATATAGATATATATATATATTTGTATACCAATGAATATATATATATACATATATACCGCTATATTGATATGAAATAAATTACGACATTAATATATATATATAACTATATATTTATTATACTAATAGTATATATATATATAACCAATACCTCTGAGAAGTATATATTATATATATATATATACTATACTAAATGATACCTATCTTGTATACTATATATATATACTTATATAATATATAATACTATATATATATATATACAATATTAATATATATATATATATAAACTATTATACATTAATAAATATATTGTGTGTATACTTATCAATAAATATATATGTGTGTGCTCGTCTGTGTCCGCCCCTTTGTGTGGTGTGTGTCCGATGTGTGAAAATCTCGGTAATTAAGTCAACTAACAAATACTAATTGATAAGACCATAATACTTCACTTCTGGATTAACTATTCGGCTGAAAATTTTTTATCTAACATTTGTATACGTAAAAGTGTCAAGCATTCAAGCACATTAACCTACATATTTTCTAAACATTTTAGAAAACTGATTAATAAAGAACCGTTACAATTCTAATGTTAATATTCTTGTTATCGTTTATTTTGAACTTTGGTTAATTAAATTCTATAATTTTTCTACTCTAAAATAAATATTATTTCTTAATCTTATATTCCTATAATAATTAATATAGAAATAATAATACATAATACATCAATAATAATATAATAATTTATACTACTGAATCCCAGTCATACCATAATAAATAATAATCACATCAATAATAATAAAAAATATAATATAATAATCAGTCAAATAAACTAATAATAATACAACTAATAAATAATAATTAATTCAATAAGATAATAATATAATATATAATAATATATGAATAATATTAATTTATAATCATAATTATAATAATGATTACAAAATAATATAACTAATAAGTCTAATATATAATCAATAATAATAAATAATAATATTTTATTTAGTATTTTTAAAGGCAGAATATTTTATTCAGGAATGAATTTAAAGATAGAAAAATGCTCAAAAGTAATCTTAAATAATATATAGTATAAATATATATATATATATTATATATTATATTATATATATATAATATATTATAATATATATAATATCATTATATATATATATATTATAATATATATATATATATATATATATATATATATAATATATATATATATATATTTAAATTTAAGAAAATACACACTTTTATAAATATTTATGGAAAATGTTTGCCCTTATTTTTGGTTACTTAATAAAATTTATTACACATTTAAACACTTTTTATTACATATTAAATTTAAACTTTAATAGCACAATCTCATCATAACAAAGATGTTTTCGATAGAATCACATTTTATCATCTCGAACTTCAAGCTACATCATAATAGATTACTATATGGCTTACAAGTCTTTACGCCTCTATGTGGGGACGGCTTCTTCAATGCGGTATAGAATTGTGGTCTGAGCAAGAAACGAAAGTCAAAAGATCGAAAATTAGACCTGCTATAATTTTAAAGTGGTGGTTTTTTTCTGATATTCTTACTTTGTTGAAGATATTTATCCTTCTCCATAACATCCTAACACTGTATCGCAGTTCTATCTTAGCTATTCACAACAAATTCTGAAGGGGCATTTGCTTTGTTTAGTTTTCCCATATTAATTACGCAAAATCGATCGTCAATTTGCTTTTCGAAAGCTCCGGTCTGCTCCACCACTCTTGCTATGTGTCAGAAGAGTATTCGAAAACATTATTGTATTATATTGATTTGCAGCAATCGGAAGATATGTGGCGATGTTCATGCGTATCCTTATGTGCAGAGTAGAGAGCCAGAATTTGTTATTTATCAACAATCCTGAGATCACCTACTTTGTTCGTTGGTATGACCTTCTGAAAAAAATCATTTGTTTCTCCAAAGTAAGTCAGATTACAGTCTCTACAGGGTATGGAATGTGCGCATTCTATGTGATCGCTGTTTTTAATTTTTGGGAGGATTTTTTTAAAGGAAACGTATTTGATTGAGTGAAATAAATATTCTTTGGTAGGAGGTGTTTTTCATCCTTTAACACAATCAGTTATGGTATTTCTCTGAAATAATAGTGGTGTTCCTCAGAGTTATATTCTATCTCCATCCCTTTTTTTCAAAAATGATCTACTATCTGTTTCTTAATTTCCTATCCACTCTTATGCCGACAACTCCACCCTAATTTGAAAAACGTCCTGCTCAGCTGCAATAGCTAATTCTTGGAGGGTGGCCTTGGAGGAATTTACCTAATATCTTTCCCTTATCTTTAGTAAGGAAAAGAAAATATGTTTGTTTTCAATGTCTCCAAAACAGTTCCTTTATCTATTTGCTTGACATAATCTTCCCATCTTTCCGACAATACCGACATCTTAGAAAACACACAACTCAAACGTTCTTTTGCAGTTAATATTCTTGGTATTTATTTTTCTGGTGATTTTTCTTAAAAAAAAAAAAAAAAAAAAACAAAGCAAAACAAAAAAAAACATAAACTTCTAATAATTTATGCATATTGAGAGGGTCTTCAGAACTTCCTCACAACACTCTTGTTATTTGATTTTTTACATATGGGCGTAGTTCGCCCCTTGTATGGAATATGCATTTTATATATGAAGTTGTTCCTAACATAGAACTCTCCTTGAAAAGATAAAGTCTAGGGCTTTTCTCTCTCTCTCTCTCTCTCTCTCTCTCTCTCTCTCTCTCTCTCTCTCTTTTCTTTCTCTTTCTCTTTCTCTCTCTCTCTCTCTCTCTCTCTCTCTCTCTCTCTCTCTCTCTCTCTCTCTCTCTCTCTCTCTCTCTCTCTCTCTCTCTCTCTCTCTCTCCAATCTCTTTCTGGCCGTCAAACTGCTGCATCACTCTGCTTATATTATCTTTACTACAAAAAAATTTTCTGAACTCTCTGGTGGTATATGTTTGTTTCAAATATGATGGTGCGTCTAGTATTTTCACACAAACTCACCTATCGCTCTGAACATCTCTCTGGCTTCAGACTTAACAGCAATGTTTATTCTTTCAAATACTTGAACAGTTTAAGTCGGAGAATAGGTCTCTTTTTTTCACACTTTCATTGAATCACATATTTTTCAAAAGTCGTGTATTGATTGGGTCATGTTGACCATTAATGTTGAAAGTCAATAGGTTTTACTTTAGTTTTAATGAAGGTCTTTGGTCTTTTAACACCAGTAGTTGTATAATATTATTATATATATATATATATATATATTATATACTATAAATATATATATATATATATATATTATACATATACTTATCCTTACTGCCTATTCAATATACTACTATTATATATCATATATTTATACTATATATAATACGCTATATATATACCGTACTACCTTATTATATATATATATATATATATATAATCTTACTATATATATAATATATATATACTATATATATAAATATATATTATTAAGTATCATATATAATATACTTATATATACCTTATATAATAATGATATATATATATATATATAAATATATATATAATACTATACGTATACATAATAAATGTCCATAAATTTTAAATACAATTTATATACTATATATCGGCATTAATAGGTATACTATACTCTCTCACTCAACACCATACACCACGGTATTTTTCAAAACATTCAAAAATATACTAGGATCTTTGAAAACAATATCTTTTCAAGAATTATTGAAATAATTAAATATCTCGGCTCTCAATCTTCAGCATATACGTATATATATCATATATATATATATATTAGTCATATATATATATATATATATATATATATATAGATATATAATATAATATAGTTATATATATAGATATATATAATAGTATATATATATATAATATATATAATATATATTACTTATATATATAATATATAAATATATATATATTATATTAATATTAATATATATATTATACAAAGGAGTAAATATTAATTAAATTATTTTTACATATATTAATAATAATAAAAATAAGGTAAATGAAAGAGTTTGAAAGCTTGAAGTACTTCCTTATACTTTGTCGGAAATTAAATTTTCTTTAAAAGTTGCATAAAAAATTATTACACAACATTCATTAACTTACAAATGTTCACCATTAAATATATATTTTCTTTGTCCGCTTCTTATACCTCTATTCTTATAGTATTATATAAAGGGAAATGACATAGGAGAGGGAGAGATAGAGAGGCAGAAAGAGAATGATAGGAAGAAAGGAAGAGAGAGAATGGATGAGAAATAAATAGATAGGGAGAAATAGAGGGAGATAGAGAAAGAGATAGAAAAGTGTGTCCGACAAACATCGAGTGATATATATATATATATAATATAGTATATAACTATGCTCAGCTACTATCTATTACTAAATAATATATATACATTATCTAGTATGCTAGCTATCATATTAGTATATAACTTATAATAATAACTAGCTATCTATATATATATATATATATATCTATATATATATATATATAAACAATAAAATAAAAGAAAGAGATGAGAGAAGTAATGCAGAGATAGAAAATGAGAGAAAAGAAGAGAAAGAGAGAAGGGAGAGTGTGTTGTATGTGTGTGTCTGTGAGTGTTGTGTGTATGTGTTGTGTGTGCTGTGTGCTATGTGTGTGTGTGAGAGAGGAGAGAGGAAAAAAAAAATACTATTCAAAAATATCTTCTTAAAACTGAAATGGAATGTGCATACTGATGTTTAAATCACTTTGAACTACTCCTCTTCCTACACCTCCTTCTCCTTCCTCCTTACCCTCCTCTCATATCTTCCCCCCCTAACTTACTGGCTTATTCCTAAAATATCAAAGACCTGACGAATCCGACATGATCCGGCGACATCTTTAAAGTGCCCTTCATCTCTCGCTTTCAAAGAAAAAAGATAATACAAATAATAAAACCGTGCTTGATAAAAGAAACGCAATTATTCTATAATATAATTAAATCAAAATCACACGAAATTATAAAAAAAAAATTACGAAAATGAGCTAAAATTTATTTATAACACTGATGAAGTAATACGTTATATATTCGTCTACAAATATTTTGCATTCCATACATAAATAATATATATTTTGAATTTTACTATATATACTACTATAATAATATATATATCTATATATAATTATATAATATTATATACTATTTAATCTATATACTATAATTATATATATATAATCGTAATTTATATACATATATCAGTATCATTATATCTATTACGAAAATATATATATATATATATATAATATATATATATATATATATATTATATATATTATTGATCACTAATGCTTTCAGAGAGGAGGTGAAGGAATCTGAATCAACACATATCGAAAACATGATAAAATGAATTGATCAATTTTTTATACAGTTATGCGTTCTCTATGCTCAAAATTCTTAAGTTTATCGCATTAAAAAAAATATTAACTTAAGTTTTTACTTGTTTCCCTACCTGTAAATCTACCAATAAATGATATGGAACTACGTGATTCCTTTGCATATTTTCATCTATAGATCGAGTATTTGCTTTCCTCTTAACAGACATTAGAGGTAGTTTATATTCCTCGCGAAAAATATGAGTATAGTAAATTCAACCATATCTCGTATGGTTAAATGTCTTTAAAAATATTTATGTTTATATTAACTAATTAAGTGGTCACTTTAAATAGTAAAATTTTAATTTTAACTAAATCACATTTGCCAAAAAAAATGTATAATCTATAGTATTAACATTATAGTTAGATTAACTTTATTATTGTCAAGCAAATAAAATTAGGAGCGAGAATTTAATATATGTTAATGTAACCATCAATAAGCGATTCGGTAGCCTCAAATTTTAATTAAGCGTTCGATCAATTTATACATAACTAAAAATAGTAAAAGCTTTGACAAATATTACATCATTATTGTAAATGTGGGTAATAGTGGAGTTTAGCTCAATATGACGAAATATCGATATTTTTTTCAACTAGATAAATTTTTTTCTTTCTTGTTTTTTTTTTTTTTTTTTTTTAACCTCTTTCGTTTCAATGTGCAATGAGGAACTAAAACACAGCTGCCACGCCCATCGCCGCAAGACTTCTAAATGGGCGTAGCGGATTTTTTTTTTTTTGATTGGAAAAATTATTTTTTATATTCGTTCCTTACCGGTACCCCTTGGTCGTTAGGTTCAAATAAAAAGGTTATGGTTATTTGAAGTTTATGTTAGTACAGACAAAAAATCTGCGCGTCAAAACCAAAAAATAACTCTTAGCCAACAAAACTTTACCGACCCTTAAAATCCAATTAAAAATATTTCCTAACCGCTAAATAAATGAGTACCAAAATTAAATCATATGAAAAACAAGCCAGTTAAACAAATATTATATAATCTTATATTGTAACCAAATGTATATTTAGCAATCCATCCTCCTCCAACTGATTTACACCTAATATCGTAATTACTTCTAAAAAATATCGATTTATTACTTCTAAAAAATATATCGATTCTACTTTCTAAGCAAAATATCGGCTTCTCTAGATTAGATAGCCCATCATAGCTTCACACTATTACCAAATATGATCGTTCCCTTTCTTTAAAGTTCGATACAGTTACCATTCAAAAGATATGTGTA
>JABUQX010044545.1:0-17500 GCA_015478945.1 Trachelipus rathkii
TATAAACTTTACATCAACTCTATATAAACTTTACATAAACTTTATAAACATTACATAAACTATATAAACTTTACGTAAACCTTATATAAACTTTACCATAAACTTTATGTAGACTTTATTTAAACTTTATATAAACGTTAATTAAAACTATTTATAGTAAATCTTTATATAAATTCTACATAAACTTTAATAAACTTACAATAAACTTTTAAACGCTTTACATAAGCTTCTCCCTCACCTACTTACATAAAAATTAATTATATAAACTTCATAATAACTTTAAAATTTTCTGTAAACCTTAATAATTTATAAACACTATTTTATAATCAGCTAATTAAGACATTTAATAAACTTTACATAACTTTGACATCAATATAAAAGTAACTTTCTTTAACTTTAGGGTTGCTGGCGTTATAATTACAAATTATAGTACTCATATCAACTTTGTACATAACTTTACAATAAACTTAAACATAAATTTTCAGATACACCAGTGATCAATTGTTCCATAATTTATATAGACTTGACATAAAACTATACATTATTTCCTAAGAGATTAACTTTACATAAATCTTTACATAAACTTAATAAACTTTACATACTTTATATAAACTTTATCAAACTGTCATAACTTATATAAAACATTCATAAACTTTACATAAACTTTATATAAACTTACTATACTGTTTTAATAAAACTTTCTAAACTTATATTAAAACTTACATACATTGTGAAATTGAAAAATAACTTAACAAACTTATATATCACTTTAATAAACTTTATATATATCGATATATAAACTTTACATAAAACTTACATAACTACATAAACTTTACATAAACTTATTACATAGCAAATAAATTGTACATAAACTTTTACATAAACTTTTTAATAACTTTTATAAATTTACATAAATAATAAACTTATCTAACTTACATAAACTTTACATGAATCTTTATATTAACCATTACTAAACTTAACATAACGTTATGTAAATTATTAACTTCTAATATAAACTTTATCTTACTTATATATAAATTTATATAACTTATTAACTTTACATAACGTTATTAAACTTTATAACATTACATTATAGACTTATAATTATAAGCTTACTAAATTTTACATAAACTTTATATAACTTATATTAATACAATAAACTTTATTAAAATTTATATAAACTTTTATAACTTTACATAAACTTTACAAAGTAGCTAATATAAATATAACTTAAAAATAAACATTTACATAAACATTATATGTAAAAATTTTAACAAAAATTCGAGGCTCAACTTACAGAAACTTTTAAAACTTTACATAAACTTTACATAATCTGTATCATAAAACTTTAAATAACTCTTACCTAAACTTTATATAACTTTAACATAACTTATAATAAACTTACATTATTACATATATAAACTGTAATTTTCCATGTATAAAAACTGTATTTAAACTTTAATAAAACTTTATATTAAAACTTTATATAAATTTTAGACGGTAGTTTCATTTAAATTGGCCAAACCATTTATATAAAAATTATACTAACTTTAAATAAACTTGACAAATTTATAAAACTTATATCGAACTTTAACATAACTTACATAATTAATGGACTAAACTTGTATATAATACTCTTATATAAAACTTACATACCTTTCCACTACTTATATAACTTTAATAAACTTTATATAAACTTACTAACTTTTACATAAACTTTACATAACTTACATAAACTAATACGTAACTTTATATAAAAGCTTTTATAAACTTTAACATAAACTTTATTATGAAAGATTTACATCACTCTATGTAAACATTTTACTGAACACTATATACAAATTATATAACTTTAGTATAAACTGTTATATTTGACTTTACAATATAAACTTTAAAATAAACTTACAAAAACTTTATTTTCTAAAAATAATACTTTAATAACACTGGTTGTTAACTTAGATTAGTTCATGCCTCAGGACTTAGATAAACTTTTAATAAACTTATCAAATTTAACTTTACATAACTTTAAATAACTGTATTAAACTAAAAAATAACTTTACAGAAATTTAAAATTACACTTGACTTTAAAACTCTATAGAACTTTTACATTAAACTTTATACAACTATATAAACTTTATACTAAACTTTATATAAACTTTACATAAACTTTATATAAACTTTATATAAACTTTACATAAACTTTACATAAACTTTATATAAACTTTATATAAACTTTATATAAACTTAACATAAAACTTTAGCAACACTTTATGTAAGACTTTAGCATAAAGTTGTATTAAAAACTTTACATAAACTTCACTAAACTTTACATAAACTTACATTAAACTTAGTAAACATTCGTATAATAACATTATTATAACATGACAATAACTTTTATATCAATTCTGAATAATTTAAGTAAACTTAAAAATATATAAACTCCTATATAAATTATCAAAACTTATATATATATTATTATTAAATTTATATTAAATTAACATAAAACATAAAGATTTATAACTACACTGCTTACATAACACTTATATAAATTGCCTTTTCTTTAATAGACTTTCTATAAACTTTACTAACATGTTTCGGGTCTTATTAAAACATTACATTAACTCTGAAACCCGTGCTTACTTTAACTTTTATATAAACTTTACATAAACTTTATCGAACTTTATATAAACATTATTAAACTTTATAAAACTTCTAAAAACGTTATATTAAATTGGCTATATAACTTTACATCAACTTTATATACTTTATATAAATACATAAACTTTACTATAAACTCTTTATCTAACTTTTATATTTTAAATTAACTTATATATTAACTTTATATAAACATTACAAACTTTGTTAAATTATATTTAAAAAAAAAACGCTTCTTTTATAAGACTTTACATAACTTTAAAATTTCAAACTTACATAACTAATAACTTACAATTTAACTTTATATAACTTTAATAACCTTCATTCGTCTTTATATAAACTTAATAAACTTTATATAAATTTATATAAATTTATATAAAATTACATAAACTATATTAAACTTTAACATAATTTATCTAACTTCCAGAAACTTTACATTAAAACTTATATAAAAATAATTACATAACTTACATAAACTTAACATTAACTTTACATACTTTACATAAACTTTTATATCAACATACATAAAACTTTATAAGATTTACATAACTTTATAAAACTTTACATAACCTTTATCTGAAACTTTATATAACTTTATGTAAACTATATTTAAACTTTATTAAACTTTATATAAACTTATTAAACTTTACATAAATACTTATATATAACATAAGTATAATTTTACATAAACTTAACATAACTTTATATAAACTTTAATAACTTTAAGATAACTCTAGATAACATTTATTTTCCACTTTTACAAAACTTAATTACCCCTTACATAAACTTTAACAAAACTTTACATAACTTTACATAACTTATATAACCTTTACATACACTTTCCTAAACTTCATACAAAACTTATTAATAAACTTTAACATACACTTAACATAAACTTTATAAACTTTACACTAACTTTACATAACACTTATTATAAATTATTTTCATCTCTTACAATAACTTCTATGTAACTTTTATAAACTTTTATCTAACTTTTAGTCCTTTATATAAATTTATATACACTTATATACATTTACATAAACTTTATATAAACTATATAAACTTAACATAAATTTTTGCTTTAAAACTTATATATAAACTTTTATACCAAACAATTTTTACCATAGCATCAATCATAAAAAAAACTATACATAACTTTTCTCAAGGCCCATAAAAATCTTTAATAAAATTCACTAACTTTATATAATTCTAATAAACTTTAATAAATTTGTATAATAAACTTACTATAAAACTTATATAACTTATATAAACTATTTACATAACCTTTACCTAAACTCTTAATATAAACTTTACATTCAGAACTTTATAAAACTTATACATATTAACTTTATTTAAATTTTACATAACCTTTTGTAAACTTATTTAAACTTTATTAGTTTATACTTAAACTTAATTAATAAACTTTTATACACTTTTACACATTTTTAGAAACTTTATATAACACTTATATATATACTTACAGACTTTTAATAACTATTAATTTATAATAAATAACTAACTTTACCATAAACTTATTTATAAATCGATCCATAAAGGAAATTGAAACAATATAATAAAACTTATAGAAAACTGCACATAATCTATATAAACTTTATAGTAACTTTACATAAACTTTTATAAAAACTTTACATAACTTTATATAAAATGCTACATCAAAACTATAAACTTTACATAACCCTTTGTAAACTTTATTAAACTTTATATAACTTATATATATAACTTTATATAAACTTATCATAAACTTTATATTTAAACTTTATATTATATAGTCCCATTAACTTATATAACTTATATAACTTCTATATAAACTTTTATAAGCACTTATATAACATTTATATAAACATTTACAAATTATATCACTTTATATAAACTTTAAAAACAACTCACTATAATTCTAAAATTGTAAATAAAATTCTTTTCCACCTTTAATTAAAATCTTAATACCGATAACAAAAATTTCGTTAAAAGTTAACTATAACTTTTAATAAACTTTATATTACTTTATAAGAATTTTTCTAAACATTTAATAAATTATATAAACTTTACATAAACTTTATATAAAACTTTCCATAACTTTACATAAACTATTAGTATAAACGTTACATAACTACATAGAACTTTACATAAAACTTTACAAAACATTTTACATAAACTTTACATAACTTACTATAACATTACATAACTTCTATATAAACTTACTACAACTTTATATATAACTTTACATAAACTTTATGCAAACTAGTGTACAGTCTTATTAGAGACTAGATATTCACCTATTAAAATTTATATAACTTATATATAACTTAAATAATAATTTTACATAACTTTTAATTTTGAAACTTTAATGAAACTTTACATAAACTGTTATATAAACTTTATAACCTTTATATAACTATAATAACTTTATCATAAACTTTACTAAACTTTCTATACAGATACACGCAATCACTGCTTATAAATACAACAACTTCACAAAAGCAATAACAAAAAACTTTACGTAAACTTTTATAAACTTTATATATAACATCATCTATATAAACTTTACATACTTTACATACTTTAATAACTTTACATAACTTTACATAACTTTTGTATAAACTTTTATAAAATTTATATAAATTTATAAAAACTTTATAATAAACTTTATATAATTTAGACAGACTTTATAGAGACTTAGAATAGACTTGATATATCATTTACACAACTTTTTATAAACTTAGTATTAAACTTTATTAACAACTTTATATAAACTTTATACAAATTAAATAAATTTAACAAAAAGTTTCAAAATCTTTACGTACTAGTACATTAACTGTACTAAATTTATTTAAACTTACATAAATATGTACACGCTATATACTTTAATAACTTTATTAAAATTCTATTGTGAAAAGACCTTCTTTTACTAAAACTTATATAAACTTAATATAAACTTTATAACACTTTACATTACACTTTTATATATAAACTCTTACTAACTTTATATAAACTTTATTAACTTTATATAATAACTTTATATAAATGTATTATACTTTATCCATTCCATAACTTATATAAATTTTATATAAAACTTAGATAACTTTACATAAACTTTACATAACTTTATATACACTTTATAAAGTTTTACCTAAACTTACATAAACTTTTATATAAACTTTATATGAGGCTTCAATATTAAATAAAAAAACTTACAGACTTTATCAATAAACTTGAACCATTATGATTTGGGCCAAATTTTCCTATATAAAACACCCCCCCCCCCCCACTTCCTAAGATCAGGCCTCTTATATTAAAACCCGTTTTCTTATAAAGTAAGTTTATATCTACTTTAGCTTAACTCTTATATCAACTTTTATTAACACTTTATAACATTTACCTAACACTGTATATACATACATAAATTTATATAAATCTTTACATAAACTTTAATAAACTTTACATAAATTTTAATAAACTTTATTAATAGAAGACATAAATTATTATAATTTATATTAAACCTTTATATTAACTTTATAGTAAACCTTGTACATAAACTTCATTTAAACTTTACATAAACTTTACATTTAAACTTTACATAAATTTTCATAAACCATTGCTTAAACTTTACATAAATTTATATACAAACGTTACATAAACTTTACATAGACTTTTCATAAACTTTTATCAAACTAAACATTAAATTATAAAACTTTATTATAACTTTACTAAACTTACATAGACTTTTACGTAAACTTTACTAAACTACATAACAAACTTATATTAACTTTACATAAACAGTTACATATAACTTAGAAAAAATTTTCCTACCTTTAAGAAAACTTTACATAACTTTACATTAACTTTATATAAGACTTTACATAAGACTTACATAAACTTTATAAGATAATCACTATAGCAACATTATACTGAACACTTATATATTAAACTTTTCTAACTTTATGTAATCTTATATAAACCTTATATAAACGTTATATAAACTATAGATATATAAACTTTATATAAACATTTATATACTTACTATCTTGATCTAAACTTATATAAAACCTTTACATCAAACATTCATATCTTATATATAAACTTATATAAACTTTTCAATAAAATTATTATTAACCTTTTATATCACTTTACATAAACTTACTACCACTCATCAACCCTATAACTTACATAAACTTTAACACTCAAACTTATATATAAACCTTTAACATAAACTTTCATAACTTTTCACACCTTATTATAAAACCTTCTACCATAACTTAAACAGAAACTTTATATAACGTGTCTACTCTACACTTTACATAAACTTATATAACATTACATAAACGTATACAAAACAAAATGTACTTTATATAAAATTTATATAAACGATTTATAAAGTCAAAATTACTTTATATAACTTATAAAACCTTTACATAAAACTTTATATAACTTGTATATAAACTTTTATAAACTTACATAACTTATGTAAATGTTATATAAACTTTTACATAAACTTTATATCAACTTTACTTAAACTTTACGATAAACTTTATAACACTTTATATACACTTATATGAAACTTTACTAACTTTACTTCAATTACTTACATTAAAACTTACTTAAACATTTACATAACCGTTTACTAACTTTATTATACATTTACTAAACTTTACATAATACTACAACAATTTATAAAACTTTACAACAGCACGTTTCATAAACTTTATATAACTTTAAATAAACTTTACTATACATTATATAAGTTAGGCATAAGAGACAAATATCTTTATTCTTTTATAACATTACACAAAAATTTTTTAAAACTTTATTTAAACTATTAATTATAAACTTTATAAAACTTAATTACTTTATATACTCGACTTTATTTTCCACACAACTCAAAACTTCTATATAAAACCTTTACATAAAACTTGATAACTTATAATAAACTTTATAATAACACATAACTTTACATAAACTTAATATTAACTTTCATATTAAACTTTATATATAACTTAACAAAACTTGTCAAAACCTGAACAAAGATACTTACTATATATTAAACTTACATAACTTTACTAAAACTTTAAATAAACTTTTCATTAACTTTACATAAAACTATATGAAACTATATATAAACTATTACATAAAACTTTAAAAAGTAGCGTAAACTTAAGTAAACTTAAATAAACTTTATAAACTTACTATAAGACTTTTAAAAAAATATATTATAAACTTTATAAAACTTTAAAAATTTAATACACTTTACAAAACTTAATACTATACAACTATATAATTTACATAACTTTACATACTTTATGTAAATTTACAAAACTTATATAATACTTGCTTAACATTCACATAAACTTTTACATAAACTTTATATAACGAACTTTTAAACTTGGCATAACATACATACTCCTTTACATAAACTTATATAACTTTATCATAAACTTATACAACTTAACTATAAACTTAATACATATAACTTCTACATAAAATTACATATACTTTTACATAACACTTTATTATATATATAAACTTTTACATAAACTTTACTAAACTTATATAAATTATATAAACTTTATATAAACTTAACAAAAATTACATTAACTTTATATTAAGAATTTCCATAACTTTAATAATAATGATAAACTAATAATTACATAAACCTTTACGTAACCATTATATAAACTTTATATTAAACTTTACATAAACTTTATATAAAATTTACATAACTTTATGTAAACTTTATATAACTTGTTATATAAACTTTATATAATTCTATATAAACTTTTATCACACTCGTATATAAACTTTACAATAAACTTTACTTAGACTTTACTTAACTTTACAGCTAACACTTCTAGACATAAAGCTTTCATAAACTTATATAAACTTACATAAACTTTACATAACTTTATATAAACATTTACATAACTTTACATAACTTGTATACCATTACATTATTTTTTGACTTTTACATAAACTTATAAAGAAAAAAAAATACACTTTAGATACTTTATATAAACTTTATATAAAACTTTATTATAAACCTTATATAAATTTATATAACTTTATAATAACTTTATATAAACTTAAATATAAACTTTATAATAAACTTTAAACCTTACATAAACATTATATAAACTTATATAAATTTTAAAATCAAACTTTATATATAAACGTTTATATAAATATTTATATTATCAAAACTAACCTTTCACCAATATATAGTAGTCACACTTTGAACACTGTAATAAATTTTACATGAAGACTTTACATAAACTTTAATAATTTACAATTAACTATTTTATTTTGCTATTTAACTTTAACTTTATTTAACTTTACATGCCCAATCATTACATAAATAAACTGGATATCCAATTTATTTAAACTTATATAAACTATCTCTACACATATAAACTTTAATACAAACTCAGCTAACAAGAAATTAATCATATACATGATCTCCTAAACCTACTTCAGTATAATGACTTTAAAACTTTAATAAACTTTACATAAACTTTACAAAACATACTTTACATAATCTTTACATTAAACATTACTAAACTTGATAATACTTACATAGCCTTTATATAAACTTTACATAACTTTATCAACTTTAACATAACATTTAAGAACAAAATTATTTATTAATAATCACTTTTAACATTGGGAAATCCTCGTTTAATAACTTTATATAAAGCTAAACATAATTAACATGAATTCGATATATACACTTTACTATAACACTTTACTAAATTTATATAAACATTACATAACTTCACATAAACTTTATGTAAACTTATATAACTTTATTTATATTATCATAAACATTGTATATAAACTCATATAGAACTTTATATTAATTACCATAAATGAATAAACTCTATAGTAACACTTTACAATTAAACTAATTAATTACTTTATATAAACTTTACTTAAAACTTACATAAATATTATATAAATTTATATAAACTTTAATAACTTTATTAAACTTTATATAACTTCTATATTAAACTTTACATTAACTTACTAAATATTACATAAAACTTACAAATTTTACATAAACTTACAATAAACTAATATATAAACTTTACCTAACTTTACAAAAAACTTACAAAAAAACTTTATAAACTTTACTAAACTTTACATAAACTTTATATAATTCGTAGCTGTAACTTATCTAAACTTTTAATAAACTTTACATAAACTTATATAAACTTTTACATTATTAAACTTTATATAAACCTTTACATAAAACAATATAAATTTACTTATTAACTTTATATAAAAACTTTATTTATAAGTGGATAACGTAACATAAACTTTACCAAACTTATATTATTTTATAAACTTTATATAAACTTACATAAACTTTTTATCAAACTTTATATAAGCTTTATATAAACTTACAGAAACATTACAAAACCTTACTATAAAGTTTATATGAAACTTTATATAAACTTTAACATAAATCTTTCCAAAACTTTATGTTTCACTCCCACATACTTTTTTTAATTCTACATAAAAATTTTCGAAATTTATTTACATTTACAGTAACTATAATTTTTTTTTTTTGAAATGAAAATAAGTTCTACATTAAACTTTATTATATCTACTAAAACTTATGTAAACCTTTATATAAACTTTATATAAACTTTAATATAACCTTCTAATAATTAAACTTATATAAACTTTACAAAAACTTAAAATCAACTTTTACAAAACTTAAATACCCACACATAAAACTTTACATAAATTTACATAAACTTTACATAAGGAACTTTATGTAACTTACAAAAACCATTTTATATAAACGTGCTTAAAGTATTACATAAGACTTTACATAAACTTATATATAAACTTTACTAAACCTTTATAATAATTGTAGTAAAACTTACCAAAATTCACTATATTATATAACGTTAGATTTTTTATACAAAACTTTGTAACAACTCTATATAAACTTTACTTTAAACTTTACATAACTTTACATAAAATTTTATATACTTTATATAAACATTATACTCAACTTACAAATTTACATAACTTTATTAACTTTACTAAACTTATTATATAACTTTTACATACCTTGCTACATAGAAAAGGCATTGTAAAAACAACTTTATTGTTAAACATTCTTATATAAACTTATATAAACTTTATATAAACTTTACATAAACTTTTATATAAACTCTATAAAACTTTATATAAACTTATTATTATATAAACGTATACTTCAAATTTAAATAAACTTCTAAAAAATAACATAAACTTTATATAAACTTACATAAACTTTTACAAAAACTACATAACCTTACAAAAACTTTACATAAACTTTACATTAAACTTAATGAAACTTTACAAAATTTTACTATAAACCTTATATAATCTTTTGTAATAATACATTACCGATAAACCTTACATAACTTTACATAAACATTTATATAAACTTTACAAAATTTACATAAACTTTACATAACTTTTATATAAACTTTACCTAAACTTTAAATAAACTTATATTAAATTTACAACAAACTTTACATAAACTTACATAAACCTTACATACACTTGTACATAAACTTTATGTAACTTTATATAAACTGTATTTATAAACTTTATATAAACTTGATATGAACTTTATATAACTTTATATAAACTTTTACATAAAACTTTATATTAAAATTTCTAATAAACTTTACATAAACTTACCATAAACTTAATATAACTTTACATAACTTTACATAACCTTTATATAACACTTTATATAAACTTTACATAAAGATAATATTTTCCTTATTGTAGTTTTATCATAAATTTAATCACTTTTAAAATTACATAAGCTTTACAAACTTTACATATCCTTCTTACCTTCAAACTTTATGTAAACTATATTTAATTTATATAAATCTTTTATATAAAACTTATATATAAACTTTATTTAAACTTATATAAACTTTACATACAACTTTATTTAACTTATATAAACTTTACATAAACTTTTACATAAACTTTACATAAACTTTTACATAAACTTTACATAAACCTTTACATAAACTTTATTAATCAATTACTATATCAGAAGTGTTTAAACTCATAATTCTATAAACTTAACATAACTTTACAAAAATACCTAAATTAAATCTATTATAAACTTTCATAAACTTTACAAATCTCAAAAATGAAACTTAGAGAACGTTGTATCTAGGGACTTACATAAATTTTACATAAATATATAACTTAATGAAACTGTTATTATCTTTCTAAACTTTAGATAATCTTTAGATATATCTCTCGATCATTCTTCAAATAAACTTAACTATAAACTTTATATAACTTTTACATAAAACTTGCATAAATTTATGTACAAGGTATAATAATTTACAGTCATTCAACTTTTATGGAAACTTTATTATACACTTTATTTAAACTTGTATAGTAAACTTTACTAAACTTTATTATAAAATCTCTATCATTCTTTTACATATACTTTATATCAATTTTACATATACTGTATAAATCTACTTTTACATAAACCTTTATATAATATACATAAACTTACATAAATTTATATAAACTTTATCTAGATAAGCATTCTAGTGATCTACCAGGGTTAAGAACACCCCCTTCTTTACTTACATAATACTTATACATCTAACTTTACATAAAAATAGATTGTGCCCGTATCTTCATACCTAACTTTAACATAACTTAACTAACTTTTTATACACTTTACATAAACTTTAGTTAACTTAATTAAACTTTAAATAACTTTACCTAACACTTATATAAACTTTAGCATAAACTTAATATGAAACTTCGTACTTTATTAACTTTATATAAACTTTTGATGCGATTTAGCACTATCTGTACTTAAAACTTAATATAAGCTTTTATTAAACTTTTATAAACTTTATATAAACTTACATTAACTTTACATAAACTATATAAAACTGTTATTAATCTTTACATAAACTTTACATAAACTTTAGCTAACTAGAACTTTATATAAACTTTACATAAACTTACTACATTTACTTTTATATAATCTTTATATAAATTTATAAACTTAAAAAGAATATCAACTTTATATATACTTTACATAAACGTATATAACTTTACATAACTTCTACAAACTTACCACTAAACTTTACATAACTTTACGTAAACTATAATATACAACTTTATTAAAGTCGATAAAGTTTAATAGAGTCTTTATATAGACCTTATTAAACTTTATATAAACCTTTATTATAAACTTTATATAAACTTTATATACCTTTTATTTAACTTTAAAAAAACTTTTAAATAATCTTTCACAAAAGACTTTAAATAAAGTTTACATAACGTTTACATAAACTTTACATAAACTTACTTAAAAATTTATGAAATCTTTACAAAAACTTAATAAAGTAGACTTTAAAATTACTAAAAATTATAATCAGTATTCAATATTACTTTACATAAACTTTGATTAAACTTTAACATACCTTTCACATAACTTTACATAACAATTTTATAAACTTTACATAACTTTATACTTTATATAAACTTTATATAAAACTTTACATACTTAACATATACACCTTTACATAAACTTTACAAAACTTTATAAACTTAATATAAATTAACATAAAACTTTACACTAATTATATAAACTAAGCATAACTTTATAAAACGATTTACATAAACTTCATAACTTTACATAAACTTTACATAACTTAATACCTTATATTAAACTTTATATAACATTATAATATAGCCTTCTTTATATAAAAATTTTACATAAACTTATGTAACTTATATATAAACTTTATATCTAAACGTTTTTATAAACTTTAGATAAACTTATATAACTTTATATAAACTCTTACATATAAACTTTAAATACACTTTACATAAACTTACATAAACTTTAAATAAATTTACAAAGACTTTACATAAACTTTATGTAACTTTACAAAAACTTTACAAACTTTACATAAACTTTATATAACTTATATAAAATAATTATACAAACTTTATATAACTTTATGTCGAACATATTTATAGAGTGTCGGTTTTACTTATAGTTATATGGACCTTTATAATAATACTTTACATAAACTAACATAAACTTGTGCTTAACACATTTAAATAACTTTATATAAACTTTACACAAATCTTACTTAAACTTTAATATAATTAAATTCACTTATACACACCTTTATATAAACTTTATAGTAACTTTACAATTAAACTATATATAAACTTTATTTAAACTTTCTACATAAACTTTACATAAACTTACATAACTTTACTTAAACTTTCAATAAACTTTACATACACATTAGATTTCTTCAAATAACTGTTAGAGAACATTTGCATGACTCATATTAAATTATTTAAACTATATTAAAATTTATATTACTTGATATTCAGTTTATTATATCCTAACTTTAAAACTTAAACTCTTCGACTATATAACTTTATATTACTTTTAATTAATAATTTAATAAACTTTATATTAACTTTTATATAAACTTTTACATAAACTTTACATATTAAACTTTACATAATATTTACATAAACTTTATAACTTTAAACAAAAAATAAAAATCCAGTTACAAAATTATTACATAAATTGAGTATCCTTTATAAACTTATAAACTTTACTAAACTTTATATATAAACTTTACATACACTTTATGTAAACTTAACCTTATATAAAATTTATATAAACTTATATATATAAAACTTATATTAAATTTGTATATAAACTTTACATAAACTTATATAAGTTTCATCAACCTTTATAGTCATATACATAAATTTTACATAACTTTACATAAACCTTTACATAAACACTTTACATAAACTTTAATAAACTTTTACATCACCAATAAAAACTATTTATGTACTTTATATAAAAATTAACATAAACTTTAACAAAAACAAAAACTTTAGTAAACTTTTCATAAACTTTATATAAGGTTAGATAAATTCTACCTTTTCCCGAATTTCTCCCATAAATTGTGACATAAAACTTTATAAACTTTTTACAGAAAATTTATACACAATCCACAACTTATTAACCATTACACAACTTTACAAAACTTTATGTAAACTTTATATGACTTTATAATAACTTTATATAACTTTATATAAACTACACGTATAATTTATATCACTCAACGCAAACTTATTTAAATTTTATATAATTTACATTTAAAGATACATAAACTTTAGAATAGATTTACATAATTCAGACCACAAACTTTACATATAAACTTTTATAAATTTACATAAACTTGATAAACTTTATAAACTTGCAATAACTTTAAATTAAACTTTATTATAAACTTTACATAAACTTACATAAAACTTTATATAACATACATAACTTTCCCGTTTTATATAAACTTAATATAGACTTTATATAAACTCTTATATAACACTTTATATAAACTTTATTAAACCTTATATAAACTTTACATAACTTTTATTAAACTTTATATAAAACTTTACAAAACTTTACATAACTTATACATAAACACTTTACATTATAATTTACATTAAACTTTAATTAAATATGTAGTAAACTTATACATAAACTCTACATAAACTTTCTTTACCCGAATTTACCAGTTTCTATCTTCTTTTGAGCTCAACGAAGCCCCTTGTTAATTTTTAATCTTTTGAATATTCTATCTTAGAGATTAGGATCTCTTGTCAATTTATGAATAAAGGTCTTCTTATTTACTTCATAACTCTATTTATTAACTTTACTAATTCTTATCTTACCTGAACTAAAAAACTGATTTCCTCTTTTCATCTCGTTTCTCTGAAATCCTCATTCTTGGTGACTTCAATATTCACCATTACCAATGGCTTTTCTTTAGACTTCCAGTCAGAGTAGTGAGCACTACAACCAATTTTCTATTCATACTAGTCTTGAGCAGGAGATATAGCTCCATAATGGAATCCCTCGTAGTTTTGGAGACGAACACTCTAGTACTGCTAACTGGTCGATATTTGGGCTGGTCATTCTCTCGGAAATGGAGGCGTATGCTCCATATACTTTTCTTTCAACTAAAATTAATGAACCTTGGTTTAACTCTCTTTGTTCTCGCATTATCCATCGTAGGAATGTTGTCTTCAGAATTAGCGAAGCCTATAAACTCTAAAAGCTTACGCTATTTATATTTCATTACGGAGTAGTGAAAAATCTATTCTCCGCGACATTGTAGTAGACTGTGTAATATTCTCCTTTAATATAGCATTTACACTATCACAGCACACTTAACCATAAGGAATCTTCACACTAACGCAACATATATATTTAGAATTACTTTACGTTATCATTAATATATACATCTTAATTTGCTTTTAGATTAAGTTATATATTTTTATTATTAAATAAAATTTATAAAAATTAAGAAGTTAGACTATCTAATTTAAAATAATAATTAATATTTGATTAACAAATATTATATAAAATATAAATTTACGGTTGGAGTATATAAGCACCTCGTATTTAACGTATTGCCTTTTATATCTATATATATATAAATATTTATTATATATATTAATTATGATATATATAATATTAATATTAATATATAATATATTATATATTAATATTATTATTATATATAAATATATATGATTATATTTATATTGATATATATATATTTTATATAATTTAATATATATATATATATAATTATATTATATATATTACAAAAATATATCCTTTGATAATTTACTATATTATATATAGTCATACCTAGGGGTTGCGAATGTTGATAGCTATGGGGGGTATGTAGTAGCGTTTATTATATTGAGTCAATGGTATTATCAGAAATGTAATAAATATAGACTAGATAATAATCATAACTTAATAGTATAAATTCACTCCTGTTATTTTATCACGATTTTATTATAACACTTTGATGTACTGATTTATTGATATAACACTGGTAATCCCCTTAATTAGTATTACGTTATATGCTTAATTTATTTGTAGTATGTATATATATTATTATTATATTTTATATTATTTATATATTATTATTATTATTATATTAATTATATATATATATATATATAAGTATATTATTTGTGTATAATTAATATTTATTTATTTATTAAGAAATGTACATTTTTTATTACAATTATCATTATTTATTATTACCAATTTATATTGATATAAGTAATTAATAAGATGTATTACTTATAAGTTAGCATTAATCATTATATAGTAAGGATTATAGGCTAGGAAATCACTCGAGAAGCTCATGAGCGAGGTAGCACGTGTACAGAATACTTAAGCGTAGAATTTCACGCTAATCATTTCTTATCAAAGAAGAGTAAAATAGTTTTGTGTTGTCTTTTTTTTTACTTTACCAAATTATTATACACTTATCGTTTGGTAACTTTTTAAATTTATTTTACTTTATACCCGGCAGGAAATATTTTTACAGGAGGAAGAATCGGGCATTACGAGCGTCTCTGAATAACTCACACAAATCAAATTCTTTCTTATTTATCATACAATGAATATTGTGTCCTAAGTCCTTTACTAACTTTAAAGTAAGCTAAGTTATTGCAGATGTTAAGGAAAACTGGGTGTATATGATGTGGTTAGTCTGAAAAATAAATAATGATAAGTAATTAATAATGATAATATATAATTTATATAAAATTAGGTCTTTATTTCAATAATGTAATTTTCAAAGATATTTTATGTGAGATAGGTTAACTGCGCACATAAAACAAAGTTATACCTTAATTTATGATATAAAAATGTAAACTTGTATATTATATATATATTGATTCTTAGTTAAACATTGCCCATATG